>JAPDSC010123726.1:380369-426588 GCA_026290005.1 Latrodectus geometricus | reverse complement strand
AGCATGCATTAATTTGTCCTAAGTCGCACATGATGTTCTGATACGTCGTTGAAAAGGAGACAATATTTAACATGTTCGTTCTTGTTTATTTCAAAGTAATTTGTATCCACCATATTCTCTCTTCAAAATTGTTAATAAAATTTGCTTTTTATTATAACATGCATTTGTTTGTTCCTAAATTTTTTTTTTTTTTTTTTTTTTTTTTTGCAATACTAAATATTTAAAGTTTTCCCAATATCATACATATATTAATATATCATGAAAAAAAATGAATTCTTGCCTAAAATATGCTGTTCTTACAATTACTCTATACCCCAAAGAATTAAATATGCTCCAAATGCAAAAAATGATTCAAGTAAATGTGTACCCAAAGGGTTCAGCTGTTTCAGGAATCGAAATAAATACCTTTTCTTAATAGGAAAAAGATCAATACTGAAATATAATATTATGAATTGTTCTTCATGAAGTAAAGGAGGCTCATACGATCTGACTTGCTAAATTATATACCTCCAAGCTAGTGGAAAACTGATCAGTGAGTGTTTAGAAAAATCAAAAATGAATAATTTATAGTATAATTATGATATTACCTTAAAATTTTAAAATTTACAATTTCATATGAATTTAAATACAGTTTATAATAAGATATTCTGTAACTGTATTAATAAATATTTTGTATAAGTTTTTTATCAGAAATTAATGAATTAAAAATGTTAATTTTCCATGGGGCATCTATTAGAGAAAATTTGGTATTTATTCTGCACTTTACATTTGGCAACCCTGGTAATACAAAGCTTTTCCATTGTTCAAGAACAAACCCAAAGAAACAATATTCATAACTAGGCAAATCTCTAATTTTGTATGACAATAGCCCTATATGATGTCTCTAATGGTAAAGATCTCCGTAAGAGTGTAATTTCCCTTTAAATTTTCATTTATAGAATACGATAAATTTGCTTGAAACTCCTGATTTAGTTTAAAATAACTTATTAAATTAAGAAAATATTTATACCTATTAAATGTGGAGAATATTTTAATATCATTATTTTACACAGAAATCTTTCTATTTTTTTGTGTTGACTTTATTTTTTCTATAGTTGCGAAAGATATCAGATGATACTGGTAAATGTATAAGTTTCGATTCACTTCCACGATTTCCAGTATAAAATGAAATTTCAATTGTGGCCTATAGATGGCAGCACCAGGAATTGTAAATATTTCTTCCGTCTTTATATGATAGCAGATTTAAAAACTGGATTCTCTCTCGCGCTTGATTGATTAACGTCTTTGTTTATTATTACTCCATGGAAATTTCACAACGTTGTGAGTGTAAAGGATGAAAGTAAATAAAGTTTAATATGCTTCTAGAACGAAAATAAGTTCTTTTCTTAAAAACGGAAGTTTCTCAGATATTTGCTTCGTAATGCGTTTTTGTCGGCACCTTTTTCCAATAGTAAAAATAATAATGTTCTTTCTCCATTAGGTCTTTTCTATTAAATAAAAACCTGTTTTTTAATCTTATAGGTTATTCAGATGAAATGTAAAAATTGTTATTCCTTAAAAAATTTCTACTTTTTGTAAATTTTGAACTGGTTTGACTGAAAAGAACGGTTCATTTGTGAACTTTATAAAATGCTTTGTGCTATTTATAAGTTAAGAATATATTTTTAAAGTTACATTTCGTGTAGCTTACTAAATTGTAATTACATATATGGGTGGTTATTAATATAATGGAAAATAATGGAAAAATAAAATATTATAAATAAAAGTGACATTTTTAATGCACTTCCTAAGAACTAAAATATAATTATTTATCAACGTTTTTTATAAATAGAAATGTATTTATTATGGTAGTATGTGTTATCCATTATTTACGAAACTTCAGTAAAGCTTTTTTTCAAATGCGTGTGATGTTGGTCACCTGATTTTCAAAGAGGGCAAATTGTAGGACCCCTTCTAGCTGGAGCAAGTGAGACCGAAGCATCCTAACTTTTAGTAATTTCTAGAGGTTCGGTATTTAAAGTGATGACAGTATACTCTCAGCGTGGCATGACAAGCTCAGAAATCATACGGGTACTGAAGCGAATTGTAATGTCTAAACAGCAAACAACTGCAGCAAATGTGACTGCAAATCTCAATCAGTATTCTGATTTTCCAGTGTCAATGATTAAAGTTAAAAGGCATCTTTTATTAACAGGACATTTACGGTAGAGCAACAATTCCAAAACCACATGTCATAGATGTTAATACCAAACGTTCTCTACAATGGTGTGACTCTTACAAAAATTGGGCGATTTATAAGTGGAAGAAAGTAATATGGGCTAATGAATCGTCTTTAATTTTTTTCCCTACAACAGAACGGGTGCACCTTTAAAGGACACTTGCAAAAGCGTATGATCATGGTTGTCTTTCAACTGTCAAGTATGGTTTTGGATCTGTCATCAAATAGGCAGCCGTACAGTTGTTTCATTCTTAAAGGAGTAAATCTGCTTTTGATTTATTGAATAGCGCATGGTGAAACAGTTATGCGGTGGATTCGGAGGTTATTGAATGTGTGTTTTGCAGAAAATATCATTTGAGTAAGATTATATATATATATATATATATATATATATATATGCTAAGAGTTTGCCTTATGAAACAAACAAAGAAAGAAATATTTATAATTGTTTTCGTTATTTAACATTTAAACCCAGATATATTGTGCGTAATTGTGAAAATAAAATAGGTTGCATAGAATGTTGCGGGCAGTATCTATTAGTAATGTGTAAAATGAAGGAAGAATTTCATTGAAATGAAAATAATAAAAAGACGTCAGAAAAAAAAATTGATGAGAAGAGCTCTTTAACTACTACTACACATATGCAGTAAGTTTATTTACAAACTATAGTTCAAGTTCGTGAATATAATAAAAATAAATTTGTTTGGGTTCTCATTGATATAGGTTCGCAGCGGTCATATATTTTGAAATAAACTGCAAAATTTATGGAATTTATTGAATGAATTTACGTTTTTATTAAGGAAGAATCTATTTTACACTAATTATTTGGGGGAACTGAAAAACAAAAAAAAAAAAATATTTGGTTCGCTTAAATAATGTAAATAATAATTATTGTAATTTTGAAATATATAGTGTGGATCAAGAAATAATTTTTTACTTCCAGAATAATATTTCCCCTTATGTGCAGGAACTTAAATCTTATAAATTTTCTTAACTGATAATATGCATGCATTTAACGATCAATTATTGTAACAATTTTCTCCTTTAGAAATTCATTTGTGAATTGGGGCTGATATCGCTGACAAGTTGCTCTGTGGGGTCATAAAAGAACCTAGATCAGGATTCGTTTGTGTAGGAACTAGATTTGAGACCAATCACGTAATCCTCGCGTTGAGAAAGTAGTTTTAGTTTCAGGCCCATTCCGTATGATGCAAACTATTCCGTGCAGTAGATAGAATTTTCCTGGGTGATAATGAATCTATCCATGCAGTAGTATATGCCCAATCTTGCTTTGATGATTACGAGGATAAAGTTAAAACTCTTCTTTGGCCTGCAAACTCACCCTATCTTAATATAATTGAACCGTTATGGTCTATTTTAGAGTGTTCAATATGGAATGGATATTCTCTACCTGCATCTCTTCAAGAACTTTCTCAATATATCCATGAATAATGGTACAATAAACACTATTCAGGTTATGTATGAATTGATTCCTAGGAGAATCCAAGCTGTATTACATTACGAATTCAATCCTAAATCATACTTATAAAGGATTCTTCATAAATTTAAGATGTTTCTATTATTTCTTAACCATCCGTATATATATTATTTAAAAATGGAATATATTAGGTAGGGGTAAAAGTTATCCATTATTTTTTCGGTAGACGTCTGTAGTGGCTATCTCGTGAGGTATCTATCAAACAATTTCAAATTTATGCTCATTGGAAAGGTGACATTTGACACTAAAATATTCTCTTGCTGTTTTTTGTTTGATTAATTCAGTTATGAGTACAAGGTTTTAAAAATAGAAGACAACAAACAGAAAATTCGATACATTTTAGTTTTTCTTTTATAATGGCGAAAATGCTAACCAGGTGGCTAAAATTGTGAAATGTGTTTATCGTCCTATATATGATTGTAACAACCAGTTACCCACAATTTTGATTTCGTCAATTCCGTTTGGGTATTTGGATGCTAAAGATGCACCTCGCATGGATACAACATCGTCGAGAATGTCTATCAAATATCAAAAATTATCAAACTTGACAGCATGTCAGCAGTCGTAGCTTTGCACAAGACCTAAAAATCTACATGAAAACTGTTTTAAACCTTTTTACAAAGCGAATGTGAAAGAAGTTACAAAAAGTTCACCTAAAATTAATGGATTTCTTTTTCCCCAAACTAATAAAATACGATTGAATAAATATTGATGTCGTTATTTTATTTTTTATGTTAATTTTAGTTAGTAGTTAAATTTCAACATAGTTGCTATTAAATAGTTCGTGGACGAGATTGCTACTTTGCATTTGGACTTCATTATTTATTTGTTTGTTTTTTTTAATTTTTTGCTTTAGAACCCACTCTCAACTGTAGGTTCTGATTGAATTGGCCCTAGTATACAAAAGAGTAAACATCGAGGGACACCAAACAAATAAAGCTTTATTATACTGAAACTTTATTGCACTGGATATTAGATTTGTACGCATACAATACTTAATGGTTGCAAAATAAAGTCTGGCATTTTTTTAGAACTATAATTCTGACTTAACTAGACTGATGTTTATTGCTCTGTCTTTTGGTTCAATTATTTGTTCATTCGATTCTTACATAAGGCTTCGTTGTTTAATGGAGTTGGGAATATACTTTAAGTTGTCGGTTCCAATAGGATTAGCCGTGGTGCGCAAAAACTGGCTATAAAGTTACAAAGCAAACCAACCAAAACCGAAATGATAGTTTAGCCCTTAATGTTAGTGTCATTTTTCTTTTTAATTTATTTCCTTAAAGTTAATATTTCCGCAGTGTATGTATTACATTATTTTTAAATCTTTTTTACTTAAGATAAATTTTCTCATCACATGAACGTTTTAAATCGCTGAAATTATTGAAGTTTCCCCCGATAAAGTACTTCAAGTATAGTTGATTTATTTGTTTTCTTGTATTTATGCTCGCATTGTATTATTCATAGTATATAAATTTCTGCCAACCCATTTGGTTAACGAAAATGACTTGATAGCCAAATTAAAATTTCATTGTCTAATAAACTCATAGCGGAAAATAAAAGTAGAACTTAGTTTGCTATTGTTCTTATATTTTATGTTACGTTTCAATTCTAAAAATGAAATTTAAAGCATTCTGTTTAAAAGGAAAGAAAAAACAGTTCTGCAGTTTTTAGTTTATTACTGTCAAATTTTAACGTATCCTAGTGAATACAAATTGGCCTACAAAAATATGTTGCCTTGAGTTAAAATTCTATATGTAGGAAACGTATTATGTTTTAAAATTTAGTTCAAGTTTTGTCAATGAGGAAACACAACACTATTTTTTTATAACTGTCTTCCTTTTTCTTTTCACAAGTGAATTTATTTCATAACTCGAAACATACAAATATTTTACTGTGCTAACGCAGCCAAAGTGTTTCGAATTGATATCATACTCCAATGACAAAATAAATTTTTCAATATGAAATAAAATAGAACTTATATATTTTTTATTTTATATGTAATTCTTATCTTGGTGACGATCGATAAAGTTTGTCAATTTTCAATCGAGGAATATTACCAATATCTAACAGCATGAAAGATACTTATTTTTTTTTTGTATTAATAAACTCTCTTAATAATTGCTTTTCAACTTAATGAATTTTTGAGAATTGCATAATGATCATAACTATAAACAAAGGATATTTCTAAATTTGCTACAGTGTTCTGAATTTAGATAAGAAAATATTACGCTTATTCTAAATGAGCAAAAACTCCGATTGCTAAACTTGGTCACAGACTTATAGTCCATCGTTGATTAATACTAATTACAGGAAGCAAAGTATACCAAGAAAACATTCCTTTAACATTGCCCTATCTATATGAGCTTGCAAAATTAATTCATAGATACACAAACAAAACTACAAAGTTGCATTTCCCCAAGTTCAAACATCGTTTCTTCGAATTCTGATTTTTTAATCAGCGGGATGTAAATGGATACGGGATTCACATCCGATTATGTAACCATTTTATTCAGTTAGCCTGTAGACAACAAAGTTATGCAATCTTCTACGATTTCCATGCTATGCGTTGAAGGGTATGGCTTTCAGATACTTTTTGCATAAGTCCTCGATTCATGTTTCATTCCATACTAGAATGTTGCTGTTCAGTTTTTCTCTTACTAATATTTACATTTTCTTATTGTTCAAGCTTTTATTTTCGGGTCATAATTTAGTGTGAATATTTCATAAATGCTGCTGTTTGTTTTTTATAATTTCACAAATCTGAACTACTGTGCTTTCACTCTAATTTCAATATCCATCCTTTCCCTATATTAACAAGTTGTTTCAAAGAATAGTGTTGTGTCAATTTTTTTATGTACATATTTTATTTTGCTGTTGTTAAAACGTGATTCCGCAAATATTTATTGACTTAAAATCGGGGATATCGCTTAGAATTAATGTTGCAATAAACACAGAAGGCAAATATTCTTTTCTCGTAAACTTTTAAAATTATAAGCGTGCTGGTTGTGTAAAATATATTTGCGTAATATTCTTTAATATATCTCATGTTTTTAACGTGCCCTTACTTTTAAGATTCTATTGTTTTATTGTGTGCCTTTCGCCTTTATATAATGAATAGTACTTTGATTTTTATTCTGTCTGTAATCAAAATTTTTAAAAAACGTTCTCTGTTTCATTGATTGTAATGTATTTTTTATGATTACATCACGTTTCTTGTACTAGTTAATTAATAAACAACTTTACAGTTGGAAAACAAATATTAATAAGTTATTTAAATGTTGTATTCATTCAGATGTTGTCAATAATTTTTTCTTTTTGATTTGAAATAATTATTGGGCAATAATTTTCGTTAGACGCCAATAAAAAAATAAGTTGATTTTAAGACGACCTGTATATTTTGTTATATGCTTTCACACTTAAGATTGAGATAAAAGTAATTTAAATTTAGCAGTAATCGTCAATTACTGGTTTTTTGTATAACATTTTTCAAGTGTCGTAAATCTAGAAAATTTATATCAATTAACGTATTCATCTTTTTGTAAAATGAATAATTAAATAAAATTTGCATTTTTGTTTAACTTTCAGAAAATTGGCAACTTAGCTTTTACCTGTAAATGTTTTGAGACAATATTATTCCTCCTGTAAACTCTCTTGACCTCGTAGACAAAACTTGAAAATACCGTGTATAGACTTTTAAATATTGATAACAATATTAAGATCACAATTTTTATTATTAAATTCATTATTCTTGAGACATTAATATTTTCATATTTTATTGGAGATTTGGGTTTGACAGTTATCCATGTTTCTTCTCTTCCAGCACAGATACCATATCAAGTACTATAGACAATACGCAACTAAAAATTTTGCAATAAGTTTGTCCTATAAGGTCCTATATAAGTTTGTCCTATATATACTCTTAATCAACATTTATCTCTTATAATGTAGCCAAGCAACAATGCCTTACAAATTTAGTTCTCAACCAAGAATTTGGTTTATTGATTTTTCAAATAAATGTCTATTTTAAGAGGAAACATCTACTTCTAACTCTAAAAAAATGATTTGTTGTCGAAATTTAAATTTTATCGTTTGCGGATATATATTAACTTTCAGCACGATGATTTAAAGTGGTGATATCTTTATAGTAATCTAAGACATCTCAACACTTGAAGAAAAAATGCTTGCCTTTTAGAATTTAATCTGATAACAAGAAAATGATCGAAATTTTGTTTTGTTTATCTCTTAAAAAAATGCACAACTTCTCTTTTTCAAGGACGCATGGAATAATATTTTCTTTCACTCCGAAAATACTTCATCTCCACTGTGTTTACGATATTATTGATATTGACTGACAACCCAAAAGAGCTTCTTCTTTTTCGAATAAGTAGAGCATGCAAAAAAAGGACTTCTTTTTCTCTTTTAAAAGTTTCTCTTCTATTAATTTATATTAATTTGCTTTACTTATTTTTAATTCTATGGTTTTTAGTTTTCGTTGTGTGTATAAATGTCCAGTTAAGCGTTATCTTCTTTTTAATATATTTTTTTATTTGACTTTATGTGTACTGCAGCCGTCAAATTCGGAATGTTTTCCAAACTTCACTATACCATTACTAATATTTTTTGCATTTATTTTTATTGAATTTTATTGTTTTCGAATTGATTGTTGAGATTACTTATAGCAGTACCTTTTAAATTTCGTTTTATGTACGTTTTTAAAATCCACTTTTATCGGTCGCTTACCGAGGTTACATGTATTATTAAACATGTTTCATGCCTAATTAAACGTCTGTATATTTTTGTTGTCAGATAGTTACATTGATTAGTAAATTTGATGTGTATTTCTAAGTAACTTGCTAAACATTCTGAAGTTATAAGTATAATTAATATATTATGAAGCGCTCTGTGTGTGCTCAAATTTTTATTTCATCAATTTATTTTTATTGCATGATTTTTATAGATTTGTGCTCAGGGTGAAACCATCCTTAGTTTTTAATTTTTAGAAAACTATATGGCATAATTTGAAACAAACCCACTCAAGAGTAATTTTTGAAGGCTGTGTCTACTCACAGTGTTAGTTTATCATAGAGCAAAGTGTTGCATTTTAATTCATATTTTTTAAAAATGTACTTGACTATCATAAAATATCTAAAGAGTAAAAGAAAAATAATGAACATGAAAATCAAGATTATTTTTAGCCCTATAAAATCTCTATAACAAAGCATTTTAAAAGATGTTTTCTCTATATATTATTCTTCACGAAAAATTTATGAAGTAAATGTATTATTAATTGAATTGTAATTTTTTACACAACTTATTTCCTGAAAAGTTTTATTATTTCTAATTTTTACCATGGCTGAGTGGTTAGCATTCCTGACTCCTAGGCTGTTTGTCCCGGGTTCAAATCCCAGTTCAGGCACACATGGGCGTTTTCTTTCTCTGTGTTTCTTTGTCTTTTCTCCTGAGATGATGTATGAATGTGGCCCGCCCTATAAACGGGTTTGTAGTGGTGTGACGTAGGTAATGCTACTAGCTACCGTGACTTGGTTCTCAGGTGCCCACCGGGTAGCGCTAAATGAGTAGCAATTTCTGGCTTTGTTGTGGGAAGGGTCAATCACGCAGTGCCCGCCATTGGGGAAAAAATTTATAACATTATTTTATACGGATTTTATTTAAGAGCTGTTAAATCTTAACGGAAACTCAACTTATTCTTGATAAATGAAACAAGTTAGATTTTTGTGTTTCCTTTCCCCCCATAAATGGTGCAAATATATTTAACCGCTTATAGCTCTTCTCAGGGCACATGCCCCATTGTTATAATAGGCTACAGAATATTTCTCTGGTCTGACAACGAACATTTAAGACATAACTACCAGCGAAATTATAGCGCTGTGGCATCCGATCAACAGTTTATTGTAAAATTCAATATATAACATATGATAAAATTCAATATATTCAAAACAGATCAACTGTAAAATTAGACCACACATGTTAGAAGAATGACCAATGAAGGACAAACTTCCAATATGGGACATTCTAAAATTCTGCGCCGTGAACTTTCCATACATCCTGAAAATTTACTGTATTCTCTGATTTAAAAAAAAATTATAAGCCCTAAAATTCAAATTAACTTTATTACAAAATCTGGTCCTTTATCTTGAAAGTGTGGATTATATTTTTAATTGCATTTTTTTCTTTACCTCTTTTATTCGCCAAAAAATTGAATAAAAATCGCAATACATAAGGAAGTATATTCGTGACAATAAAAGAATGACTCTTGTGTTAAATCCCACGCAAATCAACAACGCCCAGCTCGTTATTTGACAATAGATTTAACTAGGTCGTCCTTTGTTAATCCATAATTTACTAAAAGTGACCATCACGTTGGAGTAGAGGATGAGTGAAATAGCCTCTTAAATCTAACTAGTAGCAGCCAAAACTTTTGATTTGCAACCGCTTCTGCAGTTGCCATGTCAACATACTCTCTATAAATATAAACTTTCATCCGACTGGGCCATAAATTTCAACTTTTAGCGAGTTTCCACGTGGAAAATATTTTTTTTTCCGCCGTTCTTTGGAAGGAATGTTCGGTGCTATCTGCGGATGCGTGCGAGATGATTATCCGATGACAGCTTGTTTGCTTTGTTAGTTTATATAAAAACAAAATAGGGTTGTGAAGAAATTTATGCCCAATCTAGGATGAGTAGACCTTGACACGGTTGGGTGTGAGAATAGATTAACGAACGCGCTTTTTATCATCGATACATTTACGGTAGTGCTACAGTGAAATTTTGCAGAAGCTCATTTTAATTTGCATTTAAAAAAAACCACAGACATTGCATTACATGTTTGCGTAGATTAGATATTTTCTTCCGTTTGCAAAAAAGTAAATATTGCATAAGCCATTAAATACTATAGCGAATTTTTAAAATTGATTTTTAATTATCAAAAAAGATTTTTCTCTTAACGCAAGTAAATTTGGTTTCATTTCTGAACTGATACTATTAAATATACTTGATTTTGGTATCCAAGTATTAGTATTCATAAAAAATTGTCTTTTAACTTATATAATTTCAACTGCGACAATTTGATCCAGTTATAAGGCAGTGGTCTTTACATCGAAAGGTTCCGCATTCGATCACACCCACTGTATTTTTTAAGAAATTGATTGGTTCTTGAATATATAAATATGAATGCTAAATACAAATATTAACATATTTTTTTTAACCAATAGGATTTCTTAAATTATATTTGCTAAAGACTACATTTGTTGAATTTTCTGAAGTATTTTTGGGAAGTGTGTATAAATTGTCCACAGAGCAGCCCATGTCACAGAATGCAATACGCTGTCAATATGGAAATATCACTAATTGAATGTTTTTTACCCTAACAATATCACATCAAGCTTAAAGATTTCCTAAAATTTCATACGTCATCGTGAATGTCATATTTTATTGGCAGCTTGCTCGACTAGAATTTAATCATACTTCCAAAGATTTTAAGAATATCATCATATACAATGTAACAGAGTCAATAAGTTTTGTATGATTTACAAAGATGTTATCCATTACTTCAAAAACGACTATTTTAATTTTAAGAAAGTAATTCGGATTGTTTATTATTTTTTTCCTATATTTAACGTTTTCTTCTAATATTTATGACATACTAAGTGAGAAATAGGTTCTTATAAATATTTCGTCACCAACGGATATTTTTTTAAATATTTTTTTTTTCATTCATGAAAATAAAAAAAAAGCCTTCAAAATAATCTTTCTCCGGGTTTATTAAAAAAGAGCACTTTATATTTTAAGAACATAAATTAAAAAGATTTCACTAATCAAGAGTATACCCTTTTGATTAGTGATATCTTCTTCTCATTTATGTTTTTAAAATATGAAGTGCTCTTTTTTAATAAACCGAGAAAGATTTTGAAGAATTTTTTTATTTTCATCATTTTGTTTATATTTTATAATTTTAATAGCAAAATCCATTTATATCTAAAGCGTTATTTAGTAAAAATATAAAAATTAGAATAATGTATTATTAACACAAAACATACCGGGGATTTTTTTTATTCGGCAAAATTAATGGGAAAATGATTCAAATGACCCCTTTTGGTAATTTTAGTCTTAAGAGTAATGTTCATAGTTTTTATTTATATAAAAATTATAGTAAAGTGTATATAAAATTCAACATCCCTTACATATTTGCTTTTTAGTAAGGGAGTTGGTTTTTAAAAGTAAATTATATTTTTTACTAAACAAATACATTTTCTAGTTTTACTTGTTATAATTCTTCATTTAAAAATAAATTGTTTGCATAATACTTCTTTACACTTGGCTTTGATAACTACTCCTTAAAAAGGACCATTTGATCTTTAAAAGTTCTTATTAAAAAAATAATATAGAAATTTTGCATGGTTCCAATTAAATTCAAATCTGAATTTCCAAAAAAGTTAGTTATTGAAAAGACATTTGTAATAATATTCTAATAATATCGGCATTGGAAAAAAAATAATTGGACTCATTTTCCAATGATAAATAACATTTATTTATTGTTTTTGCTTCAAGACAGAAAATCATTAGCTGCAAAGCTTATTAGAAGTCAAACATGAACTTCACTGATAAGCATTCTATTTTTAGGTAATTAATGTATTCATTTTTAATTATACTAATTAATGATATTAATAATCAAGAACTGTGTATGTGTGTGATTATTAATAAAAGACAGGGGAATTTTTGCGATTATTAATTTCTTTTTTTATTTGTTATTTATAAATGTTTTAATTCTTCGTAATGAAAAAGCTTTTCATTTATTATATATAATTGAGTAATATATATACTTAAATCATAAAACTGTGAATTTAATTTTTTTTCTCTTTAAACCTTCTTAATCACTTGGGAACACTGCCTGATTGCCAAATGTAGGGTTAGCTTTCTAACCTTCACTTCAACAGTTTGCTAGTTCGATTCCTACTTTTTATTTAATGTTTTTAATTCTTCAGATTTCAACTTTGAACTATTTTTCCAGGAAGAATTTTTTCTTGAGTGCAAAAAATGACCGTAGAGCGATAAACCATATCAACCAAATCATAAGAAGCCTCCTAAAATTCCTGTTTTATAGTCTTAATATTTCTCTAAATCAGCCCTTTTTCTGTGTAGTGATCTCAATTTTTAATTCTGAACCCAGTTCTACTTTATTAAATTTTTCTCCGTACTTTGAAGAAATTTGTATACAATTGTAATTTATTTTGAGCTGAACACTTTTTTTTGATAACTTTAAGCTACCTTTTAATTCTACTGATTATTTACTTCGCTTATGCCGTTAAGTCGAATAAAAAATTCAATTGTATTGCTCAATGAAATGAAAACTTTCCGCGAAGTCTCGATTACAATGAAAAATAATCGTAGATTGAAAAGCAAACTAAACGCAAATAAATATTAAAATTCAAGCTCCGTAACACTTATCAAAAGTTCTTCAAACTTTACTAAAATGTTCGTTCAGCTTTTAATTAGGGTAGTTTCACAACATCTTATGGTGAGTATAAAAATCAATAAAATTTTTATCATTCTAAAGCTCCTTTTTTTTTTTTCTCTTAAACTAAAACTTTTTAGAATCTTGTTTTTCCACAATTTTCGGAAAATGTTATTCCTCTATTGTATTATATATTTTTATTTTTTGTATTGTTATTTTTTTATCGTGTTCGTCGATTTTCCTTGTAATGAAATATTATTTTTTTTTTTATGTTCCTAGAACATCTTTTATACTACTTTTTGTTTTGTGAAATCTAATGTGTATTATTAATTTTTGATAATTTTTTTATCCACTTTTGCTTTTAAATGTTGATGTAGAAAACATTTGCTCATTTATTATGTTTGAATTTTTCTCTTTTTTTTTTTTTAAGATAAAATCACGACGGAAATCGCAAGGAGTAGCATTTTGCTTTACAAGTGATCTTGAACTTTCTTAAGCTGTTCAAAATCTCACCGACAAGTTTATTTAAATAAAACAAGTCATTATCCACTTGTTTTTAACCACTTCGGTAACTAAGTTAAAAAGTATGCATTTTTACTAATATTTCATATTTTTGGAAGTGTAAATATATAATCGGGTACCTTTGTTAATCGCTTAGAATTTTTTACATTTTTTTATTAAATGTACTTTTAATTCATTAAACAACGCATTGTTAATAACGCAGATAATAGACGTCAGGAATTACCATATTTATAAAAATAAACATTCAAGTTCATGGCTTCGCCTCTTCAGTGGTATTGGGTTGATGTCCAGAAAGTAGGTTAGCATTTTCGCACCTGCTCACAAACACACTCTATACATTTATGGTAAAGTCTTTGATGCATCTTTCAATTTACATCCAAGAGTATACTGATATTGTGTTGTAGATGCAAAATTTCATTATCTTCTTTCCTTTCTCCTTCTTTAATAATGTAAGATCATAAAACGAAATTTTGATGGACGACATCTACCATCCCTAGGAGAATTCCTGTTGAGATGAATGCCATCCTAGGTTATACATATATCACTTGTAGAGGCTGCCATAAGCTTTAATAATGCTGTTTATTTTTATCCGCTTTGCAATTACGGATCCTGAATGGGATTACATTACGTCGTAAGGCTCAAGCAAATTGTATATGAGCATGAGTGATAGATTTTAGTCCAGCGTGTAGCCGCAACTTCCGTTTGTTATTATTAAAGCAAATTGATTTATTGGAGAGGACAGCCTCGTACTTGTCTTTCTCAATATTCTTTCCTATGAATTGCTCCTCCTAGCATACTTCTTAATGCCGGAGTTCTGCTTATATGTAGGTGTTCTACGGAAAACTAATTTCGTTTTATTTTATTTTATCGCGCCTTTTGTTTATGATGCAACTATTTTTTTTATTATTTATGAGCCATCTTCCTTATCCACGCAAGCTAGTTAATAATCCTTACTTTGTTAGAGGAATTGTTTCGCCTAAGAAGGGGGGATTGTTTTCGGTGCTGCTGCCACTTTTTAGACGAGAATATTTTTTAATTATCTATTGTGAATAAAACATCCTGTTTTCCAAATTCTGCTTGTCGCGATAACAGTTGAAGCTAGGAAGTAGTTTCTCATGCGACTATTTTCTTAGAATTCTATTACGATTTCCATTTCGAAAAAAGAAAAATATTTTGCTTGAAAGAAAGTCCAGCTAATTTAGAATTTCTTCATATGGTGTTATTTCTAAAATATGCTACGCAATCTAAATTATTTGTTACATATAAAAGAATATATTTCTTCGATATTTCGTTGTATTTGATTTACTAGGGAATTTCGCATTGTACATTTTAATTTTTAGATGTTTAAATTAATAAATAATAAAAATATTTTTTCTAAGACTCATAATTCACATTTTAGATAATCACCATGGTTATTTGGAATGCTTCAATATCGCTATATTTTATTTAAAGGACTGCTGGTAGATTAAATGTTAAATTAAATATAAATCACTATTCTTTAAAAAAAAAATAGTAAGCATTTTTTATTATCAAACAACCGAATTTTGTTGGCATATAAACTTTTCTAAACTAAACTTCTAGTATTTCGTAAATAATTGTTTCTCATGGGTGCCATTATTGTAAAAGTATATTTTTAACTTTCGTGCTAAATAGGCATTGGAAACATTTGATATGAATTTTTCTGTTTATAATCTCAAGCAAGACACATACATTAGCATTAAATGGAATAAAACATGTTCCAGCTAAATTACGATTATCTAGCAAAAGAATTTTGTAATTTCTCTGCATATATTATAATGTATATATATATAATCTTCTCATAATTATTTTACATTTCTTATTTAAGCTGCTTTATCCACCTCGATATGTTCTTGGTTTTCCCAAATAACTAAACCTTGGTAACTGAAAATATATTTAATATTGAGCGCTGTGTGTCAAAAAAAATTTAACAAAACGATTAAAAATAAAGAGAATTAAATTGAAACAAAAATGTCTCATTTCACATAAAAATACAATAAATCTGCAACATTTGACTGTTTATAGGAAGGATTTGAATGTTTTATAATAAATTCGTTGAAATCGAAAGATTTATTTTTGATGCACTTCGTTAGAGGTGGCGATAAATAAAGATTTCACCACAGTAAAAATTTTTTTCTGAGAATTTTGTCCTTTTAGAGCATTTATTTAATTTAACTAGAAATTTGTTCTTTCTAAATATTAACTATTCATAATTGATTGCTGCGTTTAAAAAATGCAAAATTTTCGTCTGAAATATTAACATAAAAACAATATTAATTATATAACACATTTAATAATATTGAATATTATTGAGATGTACTTAAAAATATGATAAAAGGTAGTAGTTTGAAAATCTGAGAGTTAAACAGCTAAATCAAGATTATAAAGAAAAACTTTTTTAAAAAGAAAATGTATTATATTTTTACAAGCAATATTTCTCTAGAAAATATTCATAAATTAGGTGATAGCCAAGCTGGCAAAAACTGTCAATATGCATCTAACTAGTCAATTATGTATTTCTCCTGTTAAAGTTTCTGGCACAAGCACTTTAAAGTTTTTGATCTGTAAAAACAGATCTATGAATTGAATATACATCAGGGATTTTAACAATTCGAAGAAAAGGATAGTTCTGATTTAGGAGACGCTATAATTAAGTACAGTTAATTGAAGTGCACTGTAACTTTGATAGTCACCCAATCACGTTTTTAAACATTTTATCAAGAGTCATTTTTGATATGATCGATACCAAAGAATGTGTATCCAAAAAAACGGGTTTATATATATATATATATATATATATATATATATATATATATATAATATATTCTTTGTTTTGCTATGGAAAATTTCAAAACTTCAAATGCATCAACCTTTTTCCTTTTTTATCGATTTTCCTTTGAAACATCAAGATTTCTTGCTCTGCAGCTACTGTTATCTTTTGCAAACTAAGGGAATCTATTTTCAAAACGTCAGTAAGAAAATTTAAAAAAAAAAAGTAATGTCGACACTATCGTAAAGCATGTCATTAGTTTTCTGTCAACCTGCTGTTTTCATTGTCATTACGTGTCAATAGTTTCGAGGGTAAAATTTTTCCATTTTCATAAGATCAGTGAAGTGAATGAAGGTCTGAAGAAAAACAGGTTTTTATCCAAAAATTAATGTTTGAAGACAAATGAAAACCTTCTAAATCCAAAAATAAGTTCATAATGTCCTTGTAGTGATATAATAATTGTGAAAGTCACTACATTTGTAAAACATTACTATTAATCAGTTGTCATTATCTAGTTCTAAGTCAGACTTCCGTTTCAAAAATACCAATTTTTTCAATTTGTCCTTGAAAAAGTTAAACTATTAAAAAAGACCCATTCACACTATATAAACAAAATTGATAGACATTATTTGGGAGCTGATTAAATGTTCAGTACTTTTATTAAAGCGATCTATCTGTAAATTGATTTTGATGAATTTGCTATTGACAATTTAAAACTACCATAATGTGTCATATTTAAAAATAATTCGCTATTAAGTACTTCCATGAAAAACGAATAGACTTGAATTAAAATAGGATATAGTTAGTCATTTTTCAAGAGTCTTGAAATACTTTAGCAAGATCTATTAAATATCACTTCACCGAGTTTTTAAAACGTGCTATTTCAACATCATATCACTTTCTGTACTTGAGCTTGAGATGTATTTTTTAATGTAATAAAATTTATTAATTATTTCACATGGAGAGTTTTTGTTATATTATGAACAAATACGTATGATTATGAATTCAGAACAATTTCATGTTTGAATTCGCTTAAAAATAGGCAGTGTACTAAGCAGTTTTCAAAATCTTGTTAAAAATTTTATGACCTTGTCGATATAACAAGCTGTCTTTTCGTGTATAGATGTTGGCCTTTTTTACGTTAATGTGAGCAATTTTGATTTTATGGATCTATAAAGCAAGAATTACTTCATTAATATTCCTCTTTATGTGATCTTTCCTTTTACGACTCAAACTTATCCCTATAAAATCCCCCAAAGGTAGCGAATGTTACTGGCCATCGATGTTATATTTATTGATGTGATAAATAATACATTTCTCATATAGCACTTTATTTAGAACTCTTCAAAAATATATAAAAGTTTTTGTTAATTATACTGTTTACTACTTTCATTCGCGGGAATAGTTTTTACTCTATTATTTAATAAGTACTCTAACTGTTAATGTGATTCAAATGTGAATTTCTGATCGTTTAATACTTCATGGCAACTCACAGTTCGTGAAATACATTCGCACTTGAAGCATAGATGTTAGTAATTGTTAGAAATATATTTATAATTAAGCCAATTCAAATAAGTTTTTATGTATTTGCAAATAATGAAAACACCATCACAGAATGGAGATCAGTCAGAAATATTGTGGGCTGAAATTCTGCGATTCGTCTATTTTCCATTAATAAAGTGCTGCCTACGTATGTTAATCTGATAGAGTTTCATTTGTCCATGAAAATAAATAGATTACCTGAATTCATTAGTAAATTTGGTGTGACATTTTGATATTAAGAATGTGTACTACAGTTAGCCGAATTTCATAGATTCCAACCTGTTATAAAGTTCAGTCTCTAGTTATATTTAACTAATTCATTCCGAAATTTTCAAAAGAATCGATCGATTAGTTTTAGAAACACGACAATCCATCACAATCAGTGCTAATTAATTTTAAAGCAATGTATTTATAAATAAGAAAGAATGGAATTCGAATAATTTTTATTTATTGATAGAACAGTATTATTTCTCGAAAATCAACAGAGCGAAATTTCAAGTTTGAATGATGTGCACCAATGTCTTCTGACATTTTCTTAAGGTTAAATTATTTAAAGAAAATTATCAAAAAATAGAAATAGTTTTTTTTTTATAACTACTTATGAAAAGAGTATTTTTTAGAATAAATAACCTCCTCCTAAATAGTATTGCCATTTTTTTTCATTCCTAAAATGTTTAAAAGACAAACAAGACATGATTCATGCATCGTATTGATTAGAAGACAGCAGAAATGATGCGTGAAATCTTTCCGAATGTGTTTTTTCCCATCATTTTTATAAACGATTTTTTAGAGCTAAATAACTGGGATTTGTTTTTTTTTCTTCCACTTTCCCAAGAATACTCATTTTCAACTTTTGGTTGCTTCAAAATGTGATTTAAGCTGTTGGTAAATATTTTCTTTTACTGTCAAAATCGTTTGTCTGTAATTTTTCTCGTCGCCAGTAAAGAATTCAAACCGCATATTATTACTTTTTTCTTTCAAGAGAAAACATGCACGCATGTGCAAACATCCCACGCTTCCAACAACCATCCCCACAATTTCCTTTCCATTAACCTTGGAAAGTTTGAAATGAGTGAAGCAGCGGAGAGCAAGTTATTATATTCTGCATTTGAAATCGATCGAAATGTTGATGAAAACGATACTGTTTGGTGTGTATCGCATTAAACTGAAGAATTCATTCAAGTGTAAAAAACTCTCATTTTTGGTTCAAGTTATGTGATTTCCCATCAGCAATTACTGTATCGAAATGACGTAAGAATCATCGTAGATTATATAAATATTGTAGGGGTTTCAAATGAACAATATGTGTCTAACTTTCGGGAAAAAGTTGTGATTTAGAAAATAAAGATATTTAGTGTTTACTAAGTTTGCTCAAAAGTTTGTTTTGCACCATGAAATGAGCTTTCACGTATAAATTAGCTGAAAACAAACTGAATATTCTCTTGAGTTTATGAAGTTTTTAAATATTGAAATCGGAGAGTTCTTTCATCCGCGTTTCAATGCATTTCCGATCGAGAGCTTATTGGGAAAATCAAGAACACCTTCGTTAACGTAGGAGAAAAATTTTTTACAAAAATAAAAAAAGAAATATTAAATATTGTAAATAAAAAATGCATTGGAAGTGTGTTGATAGAAAGGCAATCTGATGACAATGTATTTATCCACCCCCAGTAATTACGCATAAGTGACAAATTTTTAAAAAAAGGGAAATAACCACACACCGTTTCGTTTTTCAAGCAAGTTAAGTTACAGAATGGCGTGTATTGTGGCACAAACAATTTTACATTGAGTTCAAATCAGCTTTAATTACGGTTTAAAATAAATTAAAAAGGATTTTTGTGTGCCTAAGGAAATTAAATACACACACAGTAGAGGCTTAGAAGAAAAATTTCATTAAAACATTGTATTTTTTTTTACTTATAAATTGACATTAAAGGATTATAGAGATCATGTTCCCAGTATAAGGAGTTTTCACAATTTTGAATCTTGTGAACCCATGCTAATATTTCATCTCTCGTCATATAAAGTTGAATTTTGTGGAAAAATTTAAAGTTTATACAAAAAAATCTTGTAAAATTTTTTAATTTTTAAAAAATCTGTTTGGGCAATTTATTTGAATTTCGTTCATTCGCTTAAGGTTTTGGGAAAGCTATATTAGTTTCGAGTTTTTATATATTTATTCATTGAAAGGAAGTTTAATTATGTAATAATATAGGGCCAAATATATGTGACAATATAAATTAATCCATATTTTTTATTTATCAGCACAAATAAATCTGATTTTTTTACCATATTTTATTTTTTAATTTTTAACATTTCTTACTACATAAAAATTATTTTTGACAGAAAAAGTCCAAGCAAATGAAATTGGCTAACTCATTTTATTTGATTTGATTTTCTCGAAATCAAAAGCTTTCATTCTGTCAACTACTCTATTCTATATATGTAATTGATCTAAATTTTTCATAAAATATCGAATGTTAAATGTTACAGACTTGAAATTACGCTTTTAAATGTTTTTTCTAATATACTTATAATGATACAAAATACAGGACAAACGTGAGTATTATGCACTGTAGTTTTTCACATTATTTTGAAAATTTAGCATGTCATGTATGTAATACCGAATTTTAGACTTGTATTCTACTTTGTGACTCATTTATAAACAGAACAATAGCGTTCTTAAAAAAGTAACCATTTCAAATAAATCCCCATCTTTGCGTGTAGCGTTGACTTATAAATGATCCTATTTTAATCTCAGTTGACAGTGTATCTGCGGTTCCCACGATGAGTTTCGAAATTGCCAATTGAGTGACTGCCTTTGTTCGGGTATAATTTATGGGAAAGTATACGAAATGAACGTACAACCTTAGAGAAAGCTCTGATGAATGCTTCCAGAGTTAATTGAGAAAAGTTTAATGTTTATTGTATTTAACTTCAATGAAGAATCACCTTGGTTTTTGAGACGATTGTTTAAAAGGATTTTATTTAAAGGTGATTTTTTTTATTCATCATAAGAACCAATGAATTCTTCACTAACATCTGATGCAGCAGATTATACCTCTGCATATTTCTCTATACCGTACACATTGCTTATGTCACATCATACATTGGCCTTTACAATACAATAATGTGTCATTCATGTTGCTTATGTTCTTTTATGTCAATTTCTGACTTCGTACACTTGCAAATTTAGTAATTGCTTGGCACCTGACTCCTTCTGCTGGTATTCAGTTCTTTGCTTTGTTTCTGTATATTAGTCTCTACAGAGTTTCTTGATACTGTATTTCAGATGTTGAAATTGACTTGTTTGGCCTCCAGAAATCAGACTGTTAATTGAATTTAAAATTTTTCATTAGCAGTTTTGCTATATTTGTCTGTACCGTGTCCTTAACTATTCCCGTATTTGTAATGTATTCTAATTCATTCTAATTATAATTGAATTATAGTTCTAATCAAATTTGATTTTTCCATCTTGGATTTGAATTATTTACAAATCCCTTTTACCCTGTCTTTCTCTCCCCACAATCCATGTATTTCAGAGCCGAACGTTTGCGCTCTGCCCTTTGGCTCAACAGTTCATGGGGTTCGAATCCCACTTTGTGTTTGGATGTTGTTAGTAGTTCGGAATCTACTTTAAACTGTAGCTCCTAGTCTAATTAAATCTTGTATGCAAAAAATAACCTTTGAGTAGCAATCGAACCAAAACATTTAATTCAGATAGATGAATGCAGATAAAAAAATCTTGAATCGTTGATCCCATTTAAAGTATAGAAAGATTTCAGTTTAATAATTTCTGAGATAAGCTTCGGCAAAGTAATTGTGATCTTCATGCAATGTTAATTACCGCAGCAAACTTCTAAATTTTAATACTATTTAAAACGTAGGATTTTGTTTGAAAGGATTCCTCTTTGATGTAAATTAGGCGGTTCAGTCTGCAAAAGCTAAAGTAGAAATATGTATGATTATCGGTTGTTCTGATTACTCTATACTAGTCATATGGTATAAATGTAATATCTTCAAATATATCCATGACAATTTTAGCTTATTTGAAAAAAAAAAAAAAAAAACTTGCATTAACGCAGAAAATTGTCAAAGAAGAACCAAATATTTTTATGAATTTAAATTTGGACACATTCTGTAGCTAAGTTGAAATTTATGAAATAGAAAATTTTATTTAGTAATTTGTTCATTTAATGATGTTTTATTGTAATATTTATGGTATTTAAAAGCCCATTGTTAATTTATTGTGCACTTTGCGTATTAAAGTGTACCTCTTGCCACCTGTTACAATCTTATGTTCTTACAATATATTTAGCCTGACTAAACGCCAAGGTCGTAATTTTCTCGTGGTAATCGAATATTGCATAGCGGATATTCTCTACAGATTTGTGTAGGTGCATGTCATTTATATCCAAATTCATCTTAATATTAGTGAGACATAGACACAAATTACATTATTAGACCAGATAAACATAATAAAGTCATAATTTTATAACTTTATTATGTTTTGATAGTACAGATTTTGCACTTTAAATTCGCTATTAATTTTTGTAATTGGAAAAAAAATATTAATTTTCCTTTCAAATTTGCTTAAATTATCGAATCCAAAATAGAATTATATTGAAGCAGTTTTAACTTACTCTCTTTGGATTTGACTGTTCGATTTTCACTTTAGGATTTTCACTATAGATGTTTGTATTGAATCGGAGCATTCATTTTAAATTTCAAATCTCAGTCTAATTAGCCTTCTTGTGCAAAAAAAAAAATTGACAAGACAAGCCATCTGAATAATATGTGTACTTGGTCAATTCCATTGTTGTTTTAAGTATTACAAATACTACTTTTATCATAAACTGCTATTTTACTCTTTTATCACTTTGACTATGTTAACAATCGTAAATATAGCTCTATCTGATCATATAAGCTATCGTATAAAGCGCTTCAACGTAGAAATGGTTTTTTATCTAATCTGTAGTATTTAAGTTAAATGCATTTGCTTAAGTTTAGTCTTTTTGGGGCTGATAAAAAGTTCATCACCAGATCTTTCGTGAGAAAAAGATAAAATGTGCCCAAAAGAAATGCGCTATATTCTGAAATATCATTGTGTTGTCATTCTGTTGTTTAGTGATTAAGATTAGACTTTGTTCGAAAAGTTAATATACTGAATCATACTAGTGATAAGCGATAAAGAAAGTGAAATATAATTTGTAATTATATATACATATATATTTCACTAACTCGCTGACAAATTTGTCTTTAACACTTTCAAACAATTTCTTGACCGATTTGAAACAAAATAATAAAATTTATTTCCTATATATATATATATATATATATATATATATATATATATATATATATATATATATATATTCGAAAGATATATGCTGATAGTATTTCAGTTATTCTGTAGAAATTCATGTTATATATACAACAAAATGTGTATTGTAGTCCTACATTGTCAACACTCGATAATTGCTTGAAATAAATGAAACAGATTATATGAAATGTCTAAACGTTTTACTTGTACTAATAATGTTTCAACATATATTCAAATTTGGTTAAAGTTACAAGTTTAGACTTTAAAATATATATATATATATATATATATATATATATATATATGGATATATATATATAAGGACAACTAATTTTACCAAGTCTACTTTATTATTTCTACATTTACCGATGAATTTTGTAAATAATTTAATGGAATATGTTCATAACTAAAGGAGTATGATATTAATATTGTCATACTTTATTTTTGAATATGTTTTATACAAAATATTTCAAGTATATTCAATGTATAAGATACACAATAATTCTGGTGAAAAGAAATGCTTAACCAAAATTTTAATTAGTAATATGCAATTGGAAAATAATTGAGATCGAGGTTTTCATTTAAATGTTAGAATACTTGTCAAAAACTTATACAAATATTAAACATAAGAATGTGTTTTTTCAATGAAATATATACAGAAAACTGGGTATAAAATTCTAATCTTTCCGAAGGTCCCTTTAGGTTTGTCAAGGGACCAAAATCATCCGAATCAGGATTCAAAAGAAGGCACTTATTGGGAAGTTAACTTCAATCACAACTGGACAAAAGAGAAACCTTTATTGTCTTTGGCAAGACTTAGTTGTGGACACATTCACTTCGGGCTGTGCCGGTTATCACTTTAAGGAATTTTCTGTTCTTTCAATGAGTGGTATTTAGACACCACTTGAGAATGACTTGTACACTTATCGCAGATTCAGCCGTCACAGAATGCTATACAATGCACGATTAAATTTGATCATACTTATAGTAAATTAGTTAGTAAATAGTACTTTATATACTTTTCATAGATTATGGGTTTTAATTGCACATCACTTGTTGGAAAATAAAACTCTTAAACACCCATTCCGATTAATCGAGTGAGAAAAACACAAAATACATTTTCTTCAATTCGAATTACAGACCTTATGGAAATTTCTAATGCCTAATAACTTTTCTGCTAGAAATTTGGAAAAAAATAGATTAATTTTTCTCCTTGTGAAAATTATGCGATAGTGTCATAATAATATATTACTCTAACTATCCCGAAAAGTTTTTTAGAAAGTTATAAAATATCCAATATTTTTATATTTATTGTATTACGTATAAGGAAATATATTGGTCCATTAAACCTTTAAGAGAAATTTAATTTTAAAATATCGAGTAAGTATTTAACAAATAGTTAAATGAATTAATCATCGTTAAAATATATACATACTTTATAACCGAATCTTGGTTGTTATATTTTTTCTTGTTTACAAACTGGTATTGCATGGTTTGTTTACATTGAAGAGGAAACATTCCTTTTAATTTCTCTCCTTTTCATTTCAGGTGAGCATGTTTTTCCTCAATTGCTTGATGACGATATCTTTTCAAATATTTTCTCCGCTTTACGTTTCAAATAAATTCTCTCGTAAGTATGTTTTATTACCTTTTTTGAAGAGTGTCTTGACATGGTATCCTTGGGGCTTTTCTCAACTTCCACTCGCTTTATTTTATTTGATCTGCACGTTTACTTTTCTATCACGTGTTCCTGTTTGAAGGAGAGAGTTCGTCTTTTATTAATCACTTTTCCGTCCATTTATAAAGATAATCTGCATGAGAGCTGGTATCAGGATTATTTATCTTTGACAGTGGCTAAAAGAATTCGGAAGTATGATTTTATTCCAGACACTTAATTCGAAATGCGAACTTGTTTACAAAGTGTATTTTATCTGAGCAATTTTTTCTTAGAAATTGTCTGGAAATAAATTGAAAACTTGTATGCATTTTACATTATACAAAATATAAGTTTCTTTGTAATTTGAAAAAAATACATAGTAACAATTTTAATGTATAATTTTATATTAAAACAAAGTGTATAATTTTAGACCCATAAATTTTCTCTTAAATTTATTTCCAATTTAAGAATTGTAGAAATTCACAGAAAAGAAAATGCTTTTTTAAAATAAATTCGCTGCTAATAAAAAATTCGATTTCTGTTTAAATTTAGATTTAACTTGTTAAATAATGTGTCGAAAAACATTTATAAGTTTATCGCATTTATGCATTAGACTTATATTCCCTATTTATTTTACTGCTTTGTGTTCTATCAAATAATATCAATTATGGATTTATCATTTAGGCATTTTTGTTATTTATTTGTAATTTTTCATATGCGGTGAGTGAAAATTACAATTTTTGCAACGAATTGAACGTTAAATTTATTTTCCATGCTTAACTGATGTATAGTTATGTATTGAATTTGAAAAAAAAAGTGATGGATACAGAGTATATTTCTTCAAAGCAATAAAATAAAATGATGCTATAATACAAATTAATTCACAAGATATAATGGGGAAAAATATGAAAAGCATAGAGTAATTGAATCAATCTCTTGTTTCAATTATCACATGTTTTCAGATTTTTCCCCAATCAGCTCCTTTTTCGTTCTTCCTGTAAGAATTCTCTTATCTATCTTACTGAAGGGCAAAAGAAAATTATTTTTTTAAAGACCATTTGTTAAAATTGCGGCAGTATGCGGCAATTTTCTTAATCTAGAAAGAGATCTCTTATTTTTTTTGGGAAACCCAGTTAGGCAAAATCTGTGATTTTTAATACTATATTTGGGGGAACGTATTGTGTAACATCCAGCTTATCATTTTACTAGAGCTTAACCCACGTGCCATCAAACATTTCTGCGATTTAGTACATTAAAACTAGTTCTGTATGTTTTTTCGTTTTTACTTTCTTTCTCTCTCTTATTTTTTCTCTCAAACATTAATTTAAGTTGTAGATAAGTTTCTCTTGAAATTTTTCCTGCTCCATATAACTAGCGGTGATTTTTTTGCAAAAGGTAATAGTTTTCTTAAAAATATTGAAGTGAGGCATTTATTATCGGAAATGTTATTTAGGACGTTATTCGTTTTAATTAGATATTTTTCTTTTTCCCATTCTCCTTCGTGGTTTCTTGAAAAACGTGTAAATGAAGTTTTACTACATTTTATTTTTTATTTAACTTATCTAGAAAATGAATAACCTGAATTTTTCTCAAAATTACTTTTGCAATTTACTATAATTATCGTTACAATAATATTATTAACAAAGAATGTTTTTCTAATTTTCAGTTTTTTTCTCCAAAACTTTAAAAATATTTTTAGTGCATTTCAAAAGGCTACAATATTTTATTGAAATTAATATTGAAAGGTTATTTAAACATATATTTCTTAAAATTTTACTAAATTAATTTTTTTATTAAAAAAAGTATAAATGGGTTATATGTATAGTAAGATATGTGGTAATACATACGTAATATAAGATGTTAATACACATTATATTTATAATACATGTGTATGATAATAGAATTTAGGTTACAAATTTTTTTCTATTTTATTGAAATGGGGGATTTTTTTAAAATCATTATTGACTACAATGAATATTTTAGATATCAGTTGTTAAAAAAGATCATATAAATTGTTGAGTATATGATGCGACTGATTACTGTTAAAATGAAATAAAAAGCAAGCACGTATAATGAAAGTATTAAACAAAATATTAATTTTAATTGTTTGCTGGTTTAACTAATTTTTAAAAAAATTAATTTATTTTTAAAATTGTCTGATTATTTAACCAAGTATTATTTAATTGCGTTATTCAATCAAAACTGAGAATTTTGTTTCAAATAACATCTTAGAAGAAAAAGTGCGTGATGCAGTTTGCGTGTCTCATACAATTGCGAAGACACAACTAATGACGTATTTTATTTTCTGCTTATTCTAAAACCAGACACAGGATAACTATTTTCAGCTGTCTCATTGAAACAATTTATTTTTTCGAAGTCTGTTCCTAAACACTGTGAGCTTTTCAACAAATATTAATTTTTAGACTCTAAAATTAGTAAGATGTATTTTGATTTCGAAAATAACTCGTTCCTTAAAGTATGGTCTTGTCTCTCTCATTTACTTTGGATTTCAAGTTTCTTGGTTTATTTCAATGTCAATTAAGCGCTTATTAATGTTGAAAGAAACAAAGATTTAAAGCAATGCTTAAAAAATTTTCCGGGGTTTATTTATTTTTTTTTTTAATTAATTTTTTCGAAAACTTTATTTCAAGTCTCGTTTTACAAAAGTATCAAAACTGCACCCATGTGGGAGATGAAATCAAGAATAATCGATGGACTTCCCTCAAATTGTTTTCAAAAAGAAAGATAAGCTTTTAAGTTTTATAAGTATAAGAAAACAAAATTTCTCATTTCCAATTTATTATACGAACATCAAACATAACTGCAACGTTTGACGTTAAACGTGTAATGAGTGGGAAATATTGATTGATGTCAATAATTTTGACGTTGATCTGATTTAAGTCCACTACTAGTTAACGAAAAAAATGATTTGAGTGTTAAAAATGTTTTTTTTCCCTTGTCTTAGAAATGCTTTCCCCCCCCCCCTTATCCTAAAACTGCAAACATGGCAGAATAATTTTTCTTCTTTTGGATTCTGATACATATTAGACAAAAATGGAATTCTATATTAGCTGTATTATTTTACACTTGAATTCCGTGATTCGATTTTAATATTTGCTAATGTTTTAATCTGATTAGTTTCTTTATTGCTTTCTTATTCCATTTTTGTATTTAACAAATATCTTTTCAGGTAAACAAACGTTTTGGGTTCCGGCTCATTATCTTCAAGCCTGTATACTTGCTTCTGAAATTTGGCCTTTATTCTTGAATAGTTTATTTTTTAATGGGGTATTCCCTATGACGAAACAGTTTTGCCTATCAGTTGAGTGAGTAATAAATAACAAAGCGGATAATTTTCGGTTCCGTTCTCTTATTTGCTAATCGAATGAAGTTGGCACAAATAAATAGTACTAATGTTTTTTCTTTGTAACAAATTTATAATGTTTCACTTTAGGTTACCCTGGTGAAATGATGTCTCATCCAACCAAAAATGGTTAACGAATATGGTGAAACAACCATTTCTTGCCGACAATCTCGGCAACTCACCCAAAAATATTTCCCGGGTTATTTCTCTGCGCGACTGACTTTTAAGGAAAATCACTATTATTTCTAATAATTCATTTAAGAGTCGCTTGTTACAATGTAATTTTCTATTTATAATGTTATGAATATTATTCTTAGTATGAGTCTTTTTTTTTTTTTTTTTTTTTTTTTTTTTTTTTTTTTTTTTTTTTTTTCTTTTTTTTTTTTTTTTTTTTTTTTTTTTTTTTTTTTTTTTTTTTTTTTACATTCTCATCATTTCTTTCTGGCAGCGTATGTAATAAATACATTCCGTCATAATACATTCTTTCAGAGAAAGGACTAGAGAAAGGACTGCATTTTTTGATCGTAGCCACTATTCAACTACAGGAGTGGGGAGGGTGCTTGGAAGTTTGCGGAGTATCCTCTTTTGTAATATGTGAATACGGCTGAGTATTTTTGAAAATTTCTTTCAAAGGGCGAGTGTTCAAGCCCCACACAACTGTCTTGTGTTCTTAAGCTATTCTGCTTGGCTTTCTTAAATATATTTATTCCTTTGAAACATTCGTAACCATTTAATATTGCTCTAATAATTATTGGCCGCACACTTCTTTACTGAGTTGTTGGAGCTCATTGGGATGGGGATGTGAACACATTAAGCTGTGATATTCAAAGTTCTTCCACAAGTGTGGCGTGGATGTGGGGAGGAAGCTGCTTGTTCGGGTGTAACTTCGTCACCTGATTGTGTTTAAAAATTAGAACTCGCTTGGTGATAGGTGAGAAATCCAAAATCCGTTAATCTTAGGTATACTCACTTGGACCTCTATGTGTGGAAAAATTGCCTTTTCTAAATATTTTGATTATTACTTAGTCACACATACCCTTTGTTTTATCCATGATCTGAGTCATTTTCTTTTTAATCACCTTTCATCTTAAAACAAAAAAAAAAATAATTTAAAAAAATTTTTTCAAAGACATTTAATAAATTTTTGAAGACGTATCTATTTATCTTAATTGTTCGTTCACTCAATGTAAATTATTTTGATAGTAAAAGCTGGTCTGTATTTATTCGAAAACTAGTACGCGGGGAGTTCCTTTCATTCTGAATCTGGGCGAAGACATTTCGAGGTTATTTATTGTGTGATCATCACAGGTGAGCATTGAGTATCTTTTCTCCCGAGTGGACTGCTCACTTTCAGTTAATGTGACAGCGTGACTGCATAAAAATATCGCTCTTAAAATGAGTTTGGCCTCGAGGCCGAGCATCCCATTCATATTCCAGTGTAGTTGCTTCCGTAGGGCTTGTTTCTACCTCCGAAACACAATTGATGGCCTCGCACGTTCAAGGCTCCAACAGGCTTTGCGTACACTGTGTCCATATGCTTATCTAAACCTTTTTACTTGTTGATTCATTTACATTTACTTGTGCATACGATCTAATCTGGATTAGATCTTGCTCGATCAGTGATGCCAACCTGTTATGTGCCGAAGCGAATGTGATTGCAGAAATGGCATGCATTTGCAACCTTTTTCCGAAAGTACACATGAACGGCCGTTTTAAACCAGAATTTCATTTACTGTATTTATTTTAACCTTCTTTATATTTGATTATCTGAGGCAGGCGTGTTTGACGGGATAAATTATCAGGAATTATTACTCCAAAAAAACAATTCATATTAACAATTTTAGTTATATCTTCTAATGAATGTTTCATTTTGGGATAAAAAAAATCTGAAGGTTGTCATTTTTATGTCTTTGAGTAGATTTAGATCTACTACTCACTCATCTTCTACTTTAATTGGTTCTACGCAAAGTTTCTAATTTCTATATTCTATCGAAGTATTTTATTGAATATATTATTTTTTTTGTATTATTCACACACACATTTCAATATTTTTCATTAGTTAAAGTTTCTGAGATTTTCATGATTTGTGTCTATGTAGTCATTCTATTAATGAATTTAAAATATGTGTTTTTATATAAAAAAATATTAGGTTAATTTTTTTAATACCTTGCTTTTTTTCAACCAATTTTTTGAAGTTGGATAGTTTATATTTTCTTGAATGTTTAAAATTGGCGCGAAATTTGGTATTCTTGTGACTTGAAATGAATGTTTTTAGCTGATGAATAATAATAAAAAAAATTTATCTTAAAATGATCCAAAAAATGAATTGATATATTAAGTAAAAACTTAAATTTGCATTGTATGAATTATTGTAAACATTGCATGTTATGAAATTCTTCGGCTAATTCTTTTTTGTTGCAAAACACCAATAATGTCTGACGCTCTATTTTAGTCTTGTGTATACTTAGATAAGAATGTTGGAATTTTAAGACAAAACTGTGTGAACCTTTATTTTGTCATCGCAAGAATTTTGAGACGGTTATCTATCCTTTATTTAACCTTGAAAATAAACGATTAAGATACGCCTCCATTTAGTCACATCTTTTCTGAAAATAGGGAGAAAGGAGTTTTTCGATAGGTAACTTCAAAATTTCTCGAGAAGCGTAATTCTTCACTAGATTTAGGTCACCCCAATTTTTCCTTTTGGACCACTACTTCTCTTCTATAATGAGGAAAGATCAAGAAACTTTCTGTGTGAAACAGGGCCCTTTTTTATGTAATTGTTATTTTTGTAAACTTGACAATAGAAACCAGAGTGATTTTGTCTGAATGTGTGGAAACTATTCACTCTCCTTCTAATAGTGGTGAACAATTTGCTTTCTTTTTTTCTTTTGAGTCAAAGAAAATAACGTAATGACATTTTTGTTTAGGAATAAGTTTTAAATGGGCTATACATGTAGACATGAAATTTAGTATTTGATTACAATAAGTTAGTACTATTTTAAATCAAAGAAATACGGAACATTTAAAAAAAACTTTTCAAAAACGACTGCGTGTTCTATAATTTTGATATGATATTATAATCTTTATCTATTCTTTCTTACGCTATTCAGCTCAGTTAACTTTATTCTTCTATCCAGCCGTTACTAAAAAAATAGTAATTCATATTTTGAGTCATGACTTTTTTTTTCTATTTAATATTTATGACGTTAAATATATTTGATGCCTTCTAAAAAAATTTAATTTCGGAACGAAGGCATTTAAATGAAAATGTTTAAATATCTGAAATTAGTGTTCGATTTTGTATCCGTGAAAGTAGCTTGTAGTTACAAATGCTCTTTCAACGAAAAAGGTCAAGATTTATCTTTGATTGTTAGTTCTTTATGGAGCTTTGGTGGTCATAAATTATAGGTCTCTTTTTGTGGGAATTTGTTCCTGCTTGAACTATTTTCTGAAAATTTACTATAAGCTATCAAATGCTACTGATAACAGCTAGATTTTCCTATTTTTTATTTTTTTAAAGAATAGGAAAATTTAGATGTTATTCTTTAAGATTTCTTTAAAAAATCACAAAGCCTGTTAATTGCAGTCTTTTAATGGGTCATAGCTGTCACTTGTGGCATGCCACGGCTAATTAGACGGATACCTACAATTAGAATTGGACTTTTAACTATTGTAAACATCCATGTTCTAAATAGGAATCGAAGCCACGAACTGCTAGACCAGGGACTAAATAGCTAATCATTCGGTTTAGCAGAATGGCTGGGCAAGCTAAGGAACGAATGTATAATTTGAAGTTTTTTTTTTTATATTTGAGGTGTAATAAAAAATTGTTTCATTTCGAATTTTGGGTGGTTATACTTTTCTTTTAGGAAATATCTTATTGATATATAGATTTCATCACTTATTCATCGTCAACCTAATCGAAAATGTATAGCCAACTGGATGTTTGAGTACGAGACAAAAATTTTCGGTTAGTTCGTGAAAATTATTTTTCTTTCCAAGCTTCTTCAAATCTAACGTTCTCTTCACGGTTGTCAGTTTTCATGTGACCTGCTCAAGTACTATGGAAAAACTGGATGTAAACGTAACGGGTGAAAAAGTGTATCGCTAAGTGAAGGAGACTCCGTTTGATGATGTGAATCTCCGTCAACTGAGTCATGGTTTCTCAGTGACTTTTTCCCTTCTCATAAAGAGCTTTCTTTTTCTTGTGAAGGTCGTTGTATACTTTATTGTTCCTTATTTTCTACCCAATCCCTGTTTTCTGCGCATTATCTTATGTTTATTTAATGTCCGACTTAAACCGAATCGGAAATTACTTTAATGAGACATGTAATTCCTGTCCTTGTGAAAGTCGATACCGCCCTCATACACACACGTATTACTAAAAACTATGAGACAGTGTCTAGTGGATTGCGATTTCTTTTGGCCATCCGAAACTGTGAATATTAACAGATAGGATTGTTGCTGGATTATTTTTTGGTTTTATTGCTCACACAATTTTACTGACAGTTGACTTAGATTATGTAATTTTCAATCAACTGTAAAAAAAATGTTTATCTCTCTCTCTCTCTCTCTCTATATATATATATATATATATATATATATATATATATATATATATTATACAATTTTTCTTTAATAAAACACTATCAACACCATGAACTTCCACTAGTTTATAGTAAAATGAATATCAATAGTTTATGTATCCATATATTATAAAATTTCATTCTTGAATGGTTGAGCTGGCAGTCCAACGATTAGCAATCTAGCCTTCGGTTCAACAGTTCGTGAGTTTTGAATCCCGCCTTGGGCATTGGTGTTTAAAGTAGATTTTGAACTACTCAAATTGTAGGTCTCGGTCTAATTTGCTTTCGTGTGCAAAAAATGGCCGTTAAACGACAACAAACCAAACCAATCGTTCTTTAATGACCAACTAATAATAAATTGTTTTATTTTGGCCAAAAGCAATAAGAGCGGTAGAAATTTGAGTTTACAGTATTAAAATGTGAAGTAAAGTTAATAACTTATCACATGCAATTGTATTCGACATTGTCATTCGGTCCAAGATTTATATTTCATAAAATGTCCCGAAATTATGGTATCAGTATATGATGCAAATTTAAGATTACTATTTGAAAAATAGTAACCATAGAATTACAAATATATTACGTGAAACTACTAAACCCGTAATTGAAGGTTTTTTTTATAAAATGTGTTCAGAAATATCATTAAACTGAAGACAAGATTATAGTGAGTGATAGTATTTGTTTCGATGACGTATTTACTTATAATTATTGAAGATTGCGCACAATATCAAAATTGTTTGAATACATTTGTGTAATGAGTATAGCGAGTAGAATACTGAAATTACTTTATGTACCTACAATTGTGATGTATTATTATAGAATTTCTAATAACTGGGACCATGATTTGGTTTGATGTAGTTTTGAAATCGACTGCATTCTCTGTCATGGAAGATTCCAAGTTGAATCCCATTCATCTATTATTGAACGTTGGGAAATGGTTGTTTCCCTTCACAACTAACTACATGCACATGTGTGTTTTTTCCTTGAGACACATTAATATGACCCACCCACTTTGCAATTTTCTTTTGATGCACTTCGCGGACTGTTAAAATGCCTTACCGCAGCTGTCACCTGTTCGGCTATCCGTTACATTTCCTGTTCTCAAGATTATACTGAATACTACCAAAGACCATTAACATGAATCTCCACCATATCAATGCTTTAACAAGGCATTTATTAAATCACTTACCTTCACATTAGAAGAAACTACATCTAGACTTGAAATTTAAGTATTAAAAGGTACAGAAATTTCTTTCGAAAGCAGTATTTTTGGTTCTCTATTTCTAAGCTACTTTCTGCTACTCAACATTATTCCATTTGTATTTAACAGTGTTTTTTATAGAAGCAAATGGGTATAGGCTTTTCGTTGAAAGGGCTAAAGATTGATAAACATTATGGTTGGAACTTCTGATATCAAAATTCATTTTCTAAGAAAAAACAACTGTGTAATTTATTAACTCTGAAAAAAATATCGCAGTTTAGTTATGTTGAAAGACTTAATGTTAAATATGCCGATCTGTGTAGATATGAGAGATTAATTGTCTTCTATAAGTGGAGTAAAGTGTGGTATGAATTTGTTTTCGAGAAAAATATTCAATTAGTGTTTTTGATACTGCATTGTGAGTGTAATGTATTTCAGATATTTTTCAAATCTGACATATATTACATTCATTATATGTCAAACTTGATATGTGTAGTGTAGAGAACTCGCTGCGTGAATCATCTTCTGGTAGGACTTTCATAGTTAGTTAGCCATATTCTCATACAAAGGAAACCCGGAGAACTTCTAAACACACCCTGGTAGATGTGTTGCAGAAAGAAAAACTGATACCCCTTTTCCATTTTCCGAAGTATATGGGATCGAACATAAAACTATCTGCTCTTAAAGTATATTTTTACCTACAACAAATATAATTCCACAATAAAAATTTCCAAAATATCCATTTTTTGGTCTATTTTGAAGTTTTGCCCTACCATTCAGACCACTGCTTTTAATGTTCTATACATCGGCATATTTATTGTGTATAAATTGTAATAAGTAGAAAAAATTTACTAATTTCGGTACGCCTATTTCTTTTTCTAAATATTTTCATCTTAAATGTCATCTTTCTCGAGATATCTAAATGTTATTTTTTGAACGAGATAAACGCTTTTTATACTTAATAAAATTACTCTTTTCTATACTTCTTCTATTTCTATTTATTTGAAACTGTTTTTGCCGTTAATAAGATTTGAAATCATACACTTTGTTTATATTGCTGTAATGTTTTTCTTCTCTTAAAATACAATTAAATTAATAAGAGAAAAATGTGTAAGATCCGAACGGAATCGAGTAAAAATTTTCCTTTTTTAAAAGGGATGGCGTACGAAAGAGCTGCGTGACTTCAGCTAAAATGGTTTTTTGGAATGAAAAGGAAGAAACCTTCTGTCATATTTTTTGAATAATGACTGGCATCTAAACAAGACTATCGTAGGAGGAGAATGCGTGGTAATAAAAGTTATAACAAAGAGGATTTAAGGTCAGATGGGATTCGCGTGTAAAAACGGTGGCTCATGGTAGTGAAAGTCTACATTCATCGATAAATGTCAAACTGGTCGAAACTATTTGCTGAATGACCAGCATTCAAGGACATTGTAAGTCTTTTATAAATGAAATTATCTTTGCAATCGTCTGAAAACCTAAAATTCCGTTAAATACTATTACACGTTAAAATTGTTGTACCGGGTAGAAATAAAAATATAACTAGCATTTATTAAACATATGTATTATGTTGGAAGTAAGTGACAGCAAATTTTCAAGAAATTTAAAGGCATAGATCCTGAGAAATTAGTATTCAGAACAACCATATCTGTAAGCAGTTAACAGCATGTATCGTCTTGACAATTAGAGACCAGATGGCATGTTTTGGTACTGTTGCCCATGCAGTTTCAACAAGATCTGCTAGTCACAAATGGTAAAAATCAATCACTCGCCAAACATTAACTTTTGGTGATAGAGTTGAAAAACATGATAGCTACAGCAGGAGCTGAGCGTTTTTTGTATCAAGAAAGGACCGCACGATACTGCCAACATGAACATCACCTTTCTGAAACGCATCATTTCACAGGGTTATATTGGAGGTTAGAGCTACGGCCCTTAAACCAACAAATGTAACGGCCGCTGTTGAAAGTGTCGTCAGTGCGAACATGAGGTTAACAAAAAGTATATCCACTAACACCCCATACCATCATTTCAGGTAATGGACCAGTATGGTGTTGAGTGCATGCTTGCAATGTAAGTTCTCCACAATGGCGAAGCATCATATGCCCATCATGATGCTGTAACACACCTGGTTTTAGCTGAAAACACGACGTCGTGCCATTCCTGATTCCAGATTAGTTGTTAATCACTCATCATACCAGTCTGATGTTGCGAGAAGAGTAGCCGAAGTAACCATGCTGAAAAAGCCGTCGAACAGTGTGTGCAGACACTGATCATCTCGCAAACAATTCATTTTTTATTTCGTTCCTGGTTCGTGGCTATATAATCCCTTCTCGACTGTTAGTGATAGTGGGCTACAGTATAACTGTTCTGAACCCATCGATTCTATATTCTGCATGCAGTCATGGGACCACAATCGATGCTAGCAGTGATACTGCAATTTGATAAACAATCCTGGCAGGCTAATTCGACCTCTATGTCAAAAACGTATTGGTAAGCGTTTCTTATACGAAGCAACATTTAAACACAATTTGTGTATGAGAAATGTTACAATTTTTTCATTTAAACTGAGGTGTTGCTAAAGTTGTCTATTTTAGATTTATTCTTTAAGAGGCTAGTAATTTGAATATTACAGCATTTTCTTCACAGGTGTAGATTGTCTTCTTCATGTAGCATTTTTACTGGCTAGCAATGTAAAGTTGTAATCGTTGCTACTAATATATTTTATCGTTAAGAGTTGAATAAAATTTAAATTTCTCAAATTAAAATCGAATCTTGAAAAATTTGTGGAGCTTGGATTCCTTTATGTAAAATCACTAAAAAGAGGCAACGGAAAATCAACCTAGTATTAATTGATCAATAATTCGATGGGTTCTTAGGAGTTTTTCAGATTTTCTTCCTTACAATATATGAATACGGACCACTAAAAGAAATAACCTTCCTGAAGAGGACATTTTTTTGTTAGAACTGAAAGAGTGGTTGTTTTATTTGAGAGGAGGTTGTTTGTGAGCTTTATAACACATCTTTCAGCTATTAATCTAAGGCGTCAAACCCTGTTTACTGGTTTTTCAGCCAATGTTACTCATTAAAATTATACATATAGAACAATATAATTTTTATTCAAAATTCCTTCCATTATCGTGCTCTAATTTTTCTTCTGTAAATGGTGAGGGATATCAATTTATTAAAAACTTAAACAAATAAAACTTAGAATTAATAAAGATCATCTAGTTTATTTGAAGCATTAAAGAGTAAAAGGGTTTTTAAAGAATAAAATCTCTTGAGACTTTGGGATTCGTGAGTTTTCCCAGAATAAAGTAATTTTTTTCCAAATGGAGTCACTATACTTTCACGTATCTAGTAAATTTAGATATTAAAATGTGTTAAGTGATAGCACTTCATTTGGCGCGTGAGGGCTGTTTCCATTTGATTGCCGAACGATGGTCGTTTAATTAAAGTGCATTCGTTAGCCATTTTTGCACATGTCATTAATGGATGGGAGAGGTGGCGAAGAGGCGCGGTTCCGAACGAATGGTCGCGTAAACATTCACATAGTATTCTTCCTCATCCTGGACAAGAGGTTGCTGCGCTCTGATACACTCAAATGGAACAGGAAGTCAGCAGCCCCAAACAATGACCCAAACCGCACAAACAGCAATTTTACGGGAAAAAAATTCTTGCGAATGACTGGGCATCACAACTGGACTTCTAAAATAATTCTTCTGGACTTTAATAAATTGTGGCATACTCATTGTTTCTACGGTTCTGGCCGAAAAGCTATTATGGTTGTATCGGAAAGTTTTTCTTCGTCTCTATATGAAAATACATTATTTTTAGAATTCTGTTCTGTGTGTGTGTGCCATTCACACACAAGAGGACTTTATTTAAGAAGACAATAATGAATTGTTTCGGTATTACATCATCAAAAATATACTCTTAATGATTTCAATATACCTTATTGTAAAAGTTATTCGTATTTGATTTCTTTTTTTATGTTTTGGAGAATTTAAAAATATTTTGAATGAGTCCATGAGATTTAATTTTTGAAATCTATTCAAGAACGCAAAAATGTATTAGTAATAATGATCCTACATTTGATAATAAGTTAAAGCATTTATTTGGATAATCATTAATTAAATAATTAAGAATAATAAATTTTATTATTATATAAATAAATTAAAATGTGTACTGCCTGATTTCTATGAAAAATTGAGAATCCGTTTTCTTGTAGTTTTTCTAATAGATTGACTCCCTTTCTTTCCCAAATTAAAAGATATCTAACGAAGATTATGCCGTTATCATGACTTTAAAACAGTGTAAGTACAATAATTTTAAATTTTTATAGAAGTTTGTTAATTTGATTCCAAAAATATGACCTTTATAGATATTGTAGTATTCCAACGATAAATATATAATAATGGTATCATGCCCAGCTGTTAGCCAAGTGATTAGCATTCTGGCCTTCGATTTAACAATTTATTGGTTTGACATGTGTATTTGTAGTAGTTCAGAATCAACTTGAAACCGTAAGCCATTCCAAAAAAAAAAAAAAAAAAAAAGGAGCGAAGGAAAAAAAAAAATACAGTAGTACTATTGTATACAGTGAATGATGCTTTCGAAACATTATTTTACTATTGATAATATTCAAAACAATTTCTCTTACATGAATAAAGGCATCAGATTTTAATGCTTGATTTCTGTGCAACCGAAAATATTAGTTTGGGGAAAAAGTAATCCATTATTTTTTCGGTAGACGTCTGTAGTGATCGATATCTCGTGAGGTAGCTATCAAACAATTTCAGATTTATGCTCGTTGGAAAGGTGACATTTGACACTAAAATATCCTCTTGCGGTTTTTTGTTTGATTCATTCAGTTACGAGTACAAGGTTTTAAAAATGGAAGACAACAAACAGAAAATTCGATACATTTTCGTTTTTCTCTTGTAACGGCGAAAAAGATAGCCGGGTGGCTAAAATTGTGAAAGGTGTTTATCGTCCTATATAAGACTGTAACAACCATTTACGTACAATTTTTGTTTCGTCGATTCCTTTCGGGTATTTTTGATGTTACAGATGCACCTCACATGTGGATACAGCATCGTCGAAAATGTCTATAAAATATCAAAAATGATCGAAGTTAACCGCATGTCAGCAGTCGTAACGCGCAAGACCTAAAAATCTACATGAAAGCTGTTTTAAACCCTTTTACAAAGTGAATCCAAAAGAAGTTACATAAAGTTCACGTAAAAATAATGGATTTCTTTTTCCCCAAACTAATATAATATATCAGATGAAGAGTTACTTCATTTACAGTGATGGGTTTCTATGAGACCATTTTCACATGCAACCAAAATACTTTCACAACATATTTTTCTTCTGTTGGAAAATGAGAGAGTAACGTAAGTTTATGAAGTTTAATGTGACGATACTGGCATCCCTTATTAATTCATATAAAGAGTTTTCATAGTTACAAAAGTCACCTTCTGAATATCTTTTATTTACAAATATTTTAGATGCGCAGTTTTATTTAATTTGATCCAACATTTAATGCTCAAAAAATTGTCTAGAAAATTTCATTAAAAATTACTTTTATGATTTCAGCTATGTATTATTATAATAAATAGTTAGATATCTTAGATTAATGATAATAAAAAATGAAAAGCATTAATATTACATATAATTCATATGCCTCAACAGACTTAATAAATTTCTTTAAACTATATTTTCTTGACTTTGTGTTGTGGACAATTTAACAACTGAAGTCTCTTTCAAGGCCTAGTGTCCGTCTCGTACTATTGCTTTCCGGGGGGGGGGGGTTCAGGGATAGTGTCTTATTTTTTCACGCATTGCGAAGGAAAAAATCCTTAAAACTTAGCATTTCTTGCCTTTTCTTGGACCTTGCACCATTAAACTCAACCAACTAGTCTTAGCATTCAACTCAACAAATGTGTATGCAATAAACAAGATCATAGTACTCCTCTCCTGTTTTTCAGCAGTGGCTGCAATCGAACCTGGGACTTCAAAACGATACATTTTTGCCCACGAGGAGTCATTTCTAGTGTTCATTTTTAGTGATTTCTGATGTGGAATGAATCTACTAAGACCTGAAACTTCGTGAATATTGTTTATCTCGACTACTGACTAAAATCGCTATTGAACATAATTTTTGAGAAGTGATTAGAAGACTTGTGACATGTTTTGTCAGTAGATATTCCCATCTACTGACATCGTGATAACTCACTAAAATTTCTGCTATATATTGTAACTTTGTGTTTATAAATTTCTTTTTTTATCGAAGATGATTTTCATGTATTTGTAATCATTCATTCTTTATATAAAATCATAATTTTTAAAAGCATTTGTAATTTAATCTTAGTGCTGTGTAACTCTTTCTTTTTCCTGGTTTGATTCAAAATATTTAAGAATTTTGTATTTATTAATGATAAAAATCACCTCTCAATGCTAATTTTATTTCGATTCTAGCAAAATATCTTTACCATTTTTATTTATTTTTTTGTGCTTATTGTAAAGGGGAAAAAATGCTGCAGTAAAATAATAACTATTCGAAATTCTTGTAAAGGAAATGTGTATGAATATTCACTTCAGGTTATTTATCTAATAAATATGCATTTCGTGAATGACCACTTTTTTAAATTTACCAGCGTTTGGCGTTACACCATTGTCGAGCGTCCTAATTAGTAAAATGGCTATTTCCATACTGATGAGTTGAAAGAGATAAACATAACCTCGCAGTTGTGTTTAAAATATCACTGTCGTTTTCATATCAGAAAATACAGTCTTTTTGATGGTATACGTGCGCTCCTTTAGAAAGAGAAGCTGCACCCGGAAGGATGATTGGGAAACTACTTTCTAATAACATTTATTTCGCCACACTGGGAGAAGCGCCATGTTTGTGTCAAACCAGAACTACAACTTAAAAGCTTGAGCAGCTGCTGATGGATACTTGTTTTTGAAAAGTCTCAGTCTTGAGTAATTTCTCATTAACTGTATTTGGTAAAACATATTGTATTTCCATCATGTGTCCTTATAGGGATAAATCTTTAAGATTTGAAAAATACATAAAATTTACGTGTTTATTTTTTTTAGTTGAATAGTTTTGCAATGCATGTGTGTGATGCACAAATAACAATTGAACGAAAATGTTTGGATTAACTGTTATTGAATGTAGGGATAGTTAACAAGAAGTAATGAGAATTTGTGAAATATTCAAAAAATTACCTTCAATACACTGAAAGAAATATTGTTCAACGAAATAAGATAGAAAGACAAACGTGAGATTCATATAAAATGAACCGTTATCTAAAATCTACTAGTTTGACAATATGAACAATTTAGCATAATCCAATACACCGGTCATGCCAGTAAAATTCCATCTGATAGGCTATAAGCTATTAATTAGGCTGAAACAATAATATTTAATTTGCTTTCACGAAATATATGTCAACATTCAATTTTAATACACTTTATATAAAATAAATTAAAAGCATTTTAAATCTATATGTTGTTTAACTTCGATTAACAATATTGTATATAATGCCCCACTTCTTTTAATGATGATGGTGATGTTATATATATAACAATTTTTGTGAAAACTTTTTGTGATTTGTATCAAAATATTACAGATCCAAAGTTTTTTTCCATGACCGTGTTTTAAGGTGAAATTTTAACTATAAAGAGCGAGAGAGACCCCATTTAAAAATATTTTATTTTCAGAATGTTTTCTGCATGATCTGCATGCTATTAATTTTTTTCATTGCTTAATTATTCCATACAAAATGAGTTAGGAGACAAAAGTTAAATTCCCATTACTATTCATTACTCAAGCTATGCGTTTCGTAAAATTACTATAGGAACCTGTCCAAAAATGTACCATTTGTGATTGATTTGGATGACGTGTGAGCTGACTCTTTGCCAATTATTTTATATATAAAACCTATCTCCCAACCTTCAGGGCGACCTTAAGGTAGAAGTGCTATAAAAATTAGTCTTAATTTATCAGTTATTGTCTAGCTTTTTCTTTGTGCACAACGATCGTGGACCTCCGATCAAATTTTATTAATGTTGTACACGGAAAAACTTAATAAAAAATATATTTTAATTTAGTAAATAGAAGGAAACTCATTTTTTCAAGAAAAATGAATGTTCCTACTTGCAAAATAATCTTTTTAAGTGAAACAAAATTTTACACCCAAAAAGTTATTGTGCAAAATTAATTTTTATTTATAGAATTAATTCTAATGATGTTAGGAACTCAGAATGAGTAAAATAACTGTTAATTATATAAATTATGAGTTAATTACTTTAAATCAACAAACTTTAAAATTCTGTTTTTTTATTTGTTTACTTAAAAAAAACTGGCGCTTGATTCTTTTTGAAAAAATTACACGCGGGGATAATTATAATCTGTTTTTTTAATGCTATTAATTGCTCGTTTATTTTTTTGATATGCTATTTAACTTTGTTTTTAAATGCAATTTATTGCATGAATATAAATACAAATTTAATTTTATTTGATGATTGGTAAAACATTTTAAAGTAGTTTACTAATAAATATTAGTTTAAGTTTTAAAATCGCAAGTAAAATTTTGTAACTTATCAGAGATACCATTAATACGAATTCTTCTTATTTATTCTCTAAACATATATTAGAGATGATTAAATTATTTCTTATCAATGGTACAGAGATGATAAATTCTTTTACCAAAGAAAAGTATAAATCATTCATTTGTAGTGTTTTGTTTGTTCATCTAACTTACCAACATCGCTTAAAATACTTTTGATTATATAGATAAGGAATCTTGGAAGATATTTCAAAACTTCATGACGTTAAAGCTTAGCATGTAAATGTACTTTTCCCATTTATTATCAGTCATGGTACACATCTTAAAATAATGGAAGAAATATTTGCGAATGTTATCTCTTGCTATTCTGTGACCTTGGCAGAAGTTCCATCGTAACTTCCTGTAACATAAACTATAATCAACATATTGTTTGGTGTCATTAGTTGAATAGAAACAATATTTTATCTACACAATAGGAACTTATTTACCAACAGTATTGAACATACTTGCCAACTTTTAACCAATAATGTTTTAGCTTACAATCTCCTTACAATCAAAACTTAAATTTCATATAACTAGTCTATTATCATTTAAAATTAAGATTTTTTTAAAAAAAATTATTATCTCAATCAATTTTTCACTTGCAATTCGTTTTAAAAGTTTTTATTATATTTTGCAGTTGAAAATGTGGAAGAACCACATAACATAACTTGTCTCTTCAAAGTGTTTTATTTCTAAATATCCCTCATGAATATAATTTGTTTTCTTACTGTAAAAAGAGGACATCTTTTTTTCTGTTTTAATTGCTATGATTTATTATAGCACTCATATATCGAGTTAAAAAATATGTTGCTTGAATATACATTGACAATTTTAGTTTATTTGTATTTCTATTAGATTTAGAGTTATTATTATATTTTTTTTTCGTTCCATTTGCTTCCATCATTTTCGAAAATAAAGTACTTTTATCAATTTTTTTCCTTTGAATAGATTGATCTCGCGATAACATTCAACATCGGAGAGAGACCTACTTTCTGGTATTATATTTTTCCGAAGAATCACCACGTGTGTGAGCTACATTGTATGATTATGAATCTATATCTGCTTTACCACCACGAGACTACACTTATATCGAAACTTGCAGTGTTCGAGCATTGAATTTCACCAAATGATAGCTTCATAAAATAAAAAAAATAAAAAAAAAAAAAAATTATTTACTTCTTTTGTTACCGCTGTTTCTTTACTGTGTATTCTTTTTTATTGCAAACGCTGATCTTTAAAACACGCTATCTTAGTAGTTTCCTTTTAGAAATATATCCATTTTGTTTTATTTTAAGAAATATCAAAGCAGGGCCACACACACACAAATTTTGTAATAAAAAATATTAAATCTTTATATTTATTTGCCGACCTTCGGGCTGAATATTGTCCACTTATACGCAAAAGAAATGAGCTTATAACTTTTCGACTACGGTATATTTAAATACTTTTGAGTTTTATTTTTATTGCAATACATTTTTTTTTCACAATGGTTATAAAATTGTTTCTGTAGATGAGATTATTATGATAAATAATTAATTAATAATTCAATTTTACCTAAGTCATTAAATAAATATTATGTATTATTAAAATTAATTTTTCTGCAAATGGATGTTTGGTATTTTTATAGTAAATAAATTTTTTTTATGATCAGTAGAAATATTCGGATGCTGAATAAAATCTAAATTGTCCCCTGAAAGCTAGAGAAAGTAATATAATACTTAGCTTATTATAGATTTATTAAATAGTTTGTATTTGTTTAAATGTCAATCTCGTTTCTTAAATATGTTGAAAGCTCTTATTGTTGAAGCATTTGAACGTATTTTCAAAATTCCAATGTGAACAGCTTTTGTAACAATAATACGCTATTTCTATTTACGATTATGGTGCATTCTCTCATAATTTAATTAAAGTTTACATTTTCAGTACTTTTTAAATGTAATAAATAAAGCTTTAAGTTTTATTAATAAACTAATTATTTCTCCTCTGTTTGTAGAATTATTTTCATTGGAATTTATTTGAGACACATAAAATGTTACAGTTCATCACGTAAAAGGTTCATCAATTTTATTCAAACTAGTACAATTTAGAATAAATAAACAAAGTAATTTATGATCGTTCTATGTGAAAAGTATTTTATCAGGTTTTATTTTGTTTCTAATTTTGTTTACAAAAGTATCTTTAAGAGGCAATAATTATAAATCACTGCGCAGCTCATGATAACTTAATTATATAATTCTAAAATTTGCTGATTCCAAATAAGACTTCTATGTGAATCATATGCCACCCAACCTGTCTAGTAGTTAGCGTACTTGACTACAGATGGGTAGGACCTGGGTTCGAATCCTGGCTCGGGCATGGATGTACTTTCTCTCTCTCTCTCTCTCTCTTTCTTGTCTTTGTCCTTTCTTTGTGTGTGAATGGTTGCCTACCCTATAAACGGGTACCTATGGCATGTGTGTACTGAGGAAGTCTGACTCCACACCAAATATGGTTCAGTTGGAAAAGTGGAGCAGAGCACCCCATATTGCCAGCCTGGCTGGCACACGACAACAACAACATGTGAATCATTTAACTTTGAAAAATTTTCATGTTAAAAACTTTCAAAAGTAAATTCTGAGATTAATGTTGAAAACGCGAGTCGAGGTAAGAGCTATGAAAAAAAGAATTCCCTCCTTGAAATAATCTTGTTTATCTCAAGCACATTCTTAAGAGACGGGATTACTCTTTAATTGTGCGAAGTAAAATAAAAAGTGTCTGAGAGAAAATTTTTAAAAATATGAAAAACTTGGTGAAAAAATTATTTGTGTCCTAATGAATAGAGAAGCCTGTGAAGTAAGTCAAAATCCTAGTGTACCAAGTAGGGCAATTCTTCAAAAAGCTAAATAAAAAATCTAGTTAAGATTTTAAGCATTTAAAACGAAGATCAATAAATAATGGGTTTGTTCAATCGAAAAGAAAAATTTGGGGAATGATGGAGCATTAGAAAAACCTCGGAATCGTTGCAATTTTTAGTGACAAATTTTTTATAGATTGAAAAAATTGGTAATGAAAGCTTAAACTAAAATTTGATTGATATATTCTCTGCGCTTCTATCAAAAATGTAGGGCGACAATATGTACCTCTAGACTAAGCCCCAAAATGTCATTTACAAAAAAAACCAGTCTGAGTTGCGGTAAAGTAGAACAAAACAGCTATAAAAAAAAAAATTGAAGTCTGAACAATTGTGTTTAATTTTGATGTATCATTTAACTTTTTTTATGCTTGAATATTTTTTAAAAGAAATTCTAAAAACTTTCAAATTTTTTGTTTTGTCTAGTGATTCAAATAATCATGATCTGGAAATAATGTTCAATAATATTATCTACAAAATAGTATATATATATATATATATATATATATATATATATATATATATATAT
>JAPDSC010123726.1:338427-380359 GCA_026290005.1 Latrodectus geometricus | reverse complement strand
TATATATATATATATATATATATATATATATATATATATATATATATTCCAAAATATTAGTGTTCCAATGGACACTTATGTACAAGTATACTGCCTTCACACACACACACACACTGAACTAGTAGCTCTTAATGGTCCAAAAAATTAAAAGATCACTCATTTTGAATCCATTAAAATATACGTGAAGTAGTGTGAACAGCTTTCAGCTAAAATTCCATTGTAAAGAAAAAAAAAATCAATCAATTAAAATTTTGGCTAGTCAATAGTTCAAAAGAGAAATTTGCTAACCAAGCTGGTAGCAGTTCGGTTAACAAATTATTCATTTTGAACCTTCTAAACTTTAAATTCTTTTCTTTATTTTCGAAAACACTTCAAATAATTTTGTTTAGTTAATTCTGTTATTTATAAATCCTATGTATTTTGAACTTATTTGGTTTCCTTGAATTGTAAAATATAGAAAGAAACATGAATAAAATTGTTTTTACTACCTTCGATATTCATATGATTAAAATTATAAAATAAATTAATTATACGAATACTTTTGTGAATTGCTGTTTAAAATTTTTTTTTCATTAGATTGCGATGTGCATTAGAGTTCCCAATGAATTTTATGATGAAATTCGCTTTCTTCGTCTGGAAAACGATCTTATGTACCCAAAAAAATATTGCAGTTAACATAGAAGGGCTCTTTTCTTGCACGTTCCGTTTTCGGATTGAGCAACTTATCCAATGTGAGCGGCCGTTGTCCGAGCTGAGAACTATTTCGTAATAAGCAAGCTATTTTAAACGCGTTTTTGCGTCCTTTTTAAGGGAATCGCAGTGTCAAAGCTCTCTTAGTAAAAAAAAAGGGTAAAAAAAAGTAAAATAAGCTTTGTCTCGACCCAAAGCACTTAAGCAAGTATTAAGTATGTGCTTGCGTCATGCATTCGTTGGATACCGGATCCATTGCTTTATTCTGTCGTAATTCGATTTGGCGATAACGACTCTATTTTTCATCCAGGAAAAGAGAATTTGGAATAGCTGGAGACGTCTGGTCCTCAAGAATCTCCTATTATAGCATTCCTCCATTTATTCCTATTTAAATTGAAAGCTAGATGAAAGAGGGAGAACTGGTATTAATGATTACACAAGAAGTTTTTGTAATTCTCATATTTAATAAGTGATTATAATGTGAATTTTAAAGAGTTTAAAATTTTATTAATTTTGATTAATTGTCATAAATATCATATAAATACGTTTAAAGTTTCTTTTTACAAAATAAAAGAAAATTTGTTTGCTAGAACAGCTATTCAAAAATATGTCTTGATACGATAGAATTATAGGTTATATATAAACATAATATATATTACGATATATATGTGTGGTAGTAAATATTATGATGTATCTAGTATAGTTGCTTAGGAAATAGCACAAAAATTATACGTTCAGTTCTGTAAGTATTGAGTTTCTAAATTTATTAAAATTTCTAATGTGATTCAATCGATGCTTATATATTTAGAATCCTAATTATGTTTATTCGAATTATGTATGATAAATCTTGTTATGTTAAATGTAAAGCACACATATATACTTTAATATAGACATACTATACTGTTTGTGTTGTCTATCTCAATCAATGATTTTTCCCTTTTAAATAGCATTTATTTTATATCATTTCCATTCTTGTTTCTTTTTCATTAATACTCAATCATTTCCTTTCTAATTGTTTTTCTTTCGCAGTTTTAATGTGCTATTGATAATCACTTCATAGCGCCTTTAATCCGTCTGCCTTTAGTAAATGGGAGTTCTTCCACTGGGGCGTGCAGAGTACCGGGGCGTATGAAACGCTGCTTTCGCTTCATCGCCTGTGACGCCCTTTATTGGTTTTTAAGGTTTATTCTTAGAAAAAATTCTACTGCCATACACAGCATTCAACTATTATTGGATTCGCTTTGTCTAGCTTTTTAGTCATTCCGCACTGACTCACTGAGTATTCTTTGTTTTGACTTCTAATTGAAATATTTTTCATATTAAAGATTTCCTTATTTTGGTTCCTGATATAGCATGGGAAGGAAGAGTTTCTCATTCATTATCTAATCACTCCGTAACTTTGATGTATGAGCAAGAATTCTTCCATTTTAACTTCCTTGTGAATTTGTCATTATTTGTAACATTTTCGGAGAAAAACCAAGATATTTTATTTCTTCTATTTTACTCTAGGGATATACACCGTGTTTTTAGTTTGAAGTAGAAGTGCACATAAAGCGAACAGAGAATCAATACTTTTTCATTTACTTTTCATTTAGAGTATACTGCACCTTATTTGGTTTATAACAGCTTGCAAAGTTTGAACTCTCGGAAAAATAAGAAGAAATGTTAGAATGATCAAATAAAGAAAACAAATGCTGTCGATTGAATCCCATTTTTTAGTATTATATATTCTGTATCGATTATATTGCAAATTCTGTGTACCGCGAGTTTAGTATTCTTATAATTTTAACTGTTATGCTTAATTATCAGTATTCCTTAAAATGCTTTTATTACTTTTCTAAGCAAATAGTCTAATATTAAAAAAGAAATAGACATTAGTATGGGTTTTTTTATTTATTTATTTATTTTTTTAAATAAAGTTTTTGAAGTGTTATAATAAAAATTAAAATTACTTTAATCATAATAATTTTAACCTTGAACTATAAACTTAAATTTTGTATTTCAATAAATTTGAAAACTTTCTTATTTGTATAAATCCGATTATCATTTCAGCTGTGAATATTTGTAATGACTCAAGATCTACTTTAAACTGTATTTCTCTTCTGAGCAAAATTAATTGTAGACTGACAAACTAAACTGTCAAAATCATCCTTCTGAAGGGATTTACATATTCAACTTTCGTCAATATTTCTCCTTCTATTATGATGTAGAAATTTGTTAGAGTGCCAGCTTAGGTATCGATTTCGTCATTTCAGCATTGTTCAAAATTACCGATAATAGGTTATGTTTAGCAGCTTCGGTGGCAGATAGATAGAAACGTATTAGAATGAAATTAATATATTTCTGTATGATTTTGCATTTCGAAATATTTACCCGATAATATTCAATTTTGTTTGAATTATTCTTTTTTCCACATTTTACTGAGTCGAATTTTATAAAAAAAATTTATTTAAAAAACTAGTATCTTTAACTATGCAAAAGTGTCAGTTTTATTGCAAAAAAAAAAAAAAAAAAAAAAAAAAAAAGTTTTAAGAGATTCCAAATATTGTACAGGATAAGATGAGAATATATCATTTATTTATTGTTCTTAGTTATAAAAGATTTTATGTTTTTACACCCAAAGACATCAAACTGTGACATCATAATTTCAAGATTTTGTATTGTATAAATTATCTTAATCTTCAAATCTAAATCATATTACTTTAATTTGTGTTAAAAATTTTAAAAAATATTCCAAAATCCTATAGAAAAATTAAAATTTTCAGTTCTTATTGTAAAATTTAGATTTGCAGTGATTTAATAAATGGAGCAACTAAAATTCATCTACCATATGATAGTTAAAATAGTTGTCTTTGGTTTACATATGGATCCATCTCTAAATTGAAAAAAATTTAAAGCTTTTTCAGGCATATATTTCAGTGAATGTTTTTTTAGTAAGTAGCTAAATAAATATTCTATTCATATTATTGAAGTTTATGAATAGTATACTTTTTTTTTAATTTCTGATTTTTTTGTTCCGGAATTCGTTGCCATAACAGTATGGCATCTGTTTCAACCGAAAAAGGGGTGGCACCGTTTCTACCTCTCTCCACGGATTAGATTCATTGAGCTATGCATTTTTTATGCAGCTCAACGGCCGGGAAGTGGTTCAGAGTTTCTTTTTTAAAAAATGTATTAACATTTTTGACAACAACTAGCATAACCTATTCTTTATATATATATATATATATATATATATATATATATATATATAAAATCTTCTCTGAAGTCCGAGACTCATGAAATTAATATTTCTCAACAAGCATGTGTAAGAGCGATTCTCCCCTTCCTGGCACATAAGACAGAAATCTTATTTTATAAAATTTTATTTTAAAATCCTATAACAAATTATTGCTTATAATTAAGTTCATGGCTGTCATAGATGTTTTGTGAAAATTTTAAAGAAAGCTTGAACTTAATTTTAAATTAAAATTTTAAAATATTTGATTAATTTTTAAGTTTTCCTAATTTCAGATTGTCACATATTTGACATCCATCATAGAAAGAAGTGGTAAGATTTTTGTTTAAAAGGTTGTATTAAAATTTTTGTAAAAATTCTTATTCGCGTTTAATATATTCTCTGATATTAACGATTTTTTAAAGAAAAAAAAGTGCTTGGTTGAAATTGTTGGAATGCCCATATTTTTGCACTAAATTTCACTCAAACAATAGACTTAATGAGTTCCCAATCACCAAAAAAAACGAAGATAAAATGTATCGGACTAAAATTAATAATCTATATGACAAAGATATCTATATAACCTATGTGACTATAGACTAATCAAAATGAATTGTTGATAAGTTAAACACAACCATCCTAAATTCCGTTTATTCAAAAGTGATAAACCTTTTTTTTATCCTTTGAACAACTGAAAATAACGCAAAAGAATTTTATAATTTATTTACAAATGGTTGTAAGTAGTTGAAGCATCTCAGTTTATTTAACGACTGAAGATCATGGTCAATATTGAATTCTAAAGAGAATGTTCAATTAAAACCATAAGTCTTAATGAGAAACTTTCCAGTACCGTTACATCTATAAGCAGTTACGTTAATCTAAAAAATGGAACGCGTTTTTAAATTTCGTAAAAAGGAAAGGAAAAAATTGAAGTTTAGAAATAACTAATTACGCAAAATTGAGTTTAAAATAATACCTTTATGTATTTCTTCGACTTTATTTTTATACCATATAAATAATTATTTTTGAAGGATATTTTTCTTTAAACTGTAAATGTTTGAAGCTTATTTAATCACTTAATAGTTAATTATAAATATTATATTTAAGAATTAACATGAGATTCACAGTTAGCTTTGGATTCGTTATATAATTTCATCTTGCTTTAATATCAAAGCTGAAGATTAAGAAATTAATTAGCAGTGAACTTCACTATATAATGTACTTGTTGTCTTTACGAATATTTTCAACTTCGAAAATCCAACCACATTTTTACAAAATATTCATCAGAATTGGATCGTGAAACTAAGAAATTGATTTATCGAATATTGAATTTCCGAACGCATCTTGCAAAAGAAGGCATATTTTCTCAAACATACTAAAGAAAATGTGCCTTAAGTTGTAAAAAAAAGAAGATGAATTCTTTTGTGACAAGTTTGTAGCTATACGAACCATATATATTCCTTTTAACAGTTTTTCAATAAACCCTACAAGAAATGTGAGTTTCTCCATTTCCGATAATTTTTATTTTTTCTCCAGCTCGTAAAAATTGCTTTCCTTTTTACGTATGGATTCAGTCAAAGGTCAGCGGCTCGATATTGAATCGTAAACGAAACTTCGAAGTCCCCGTTGCTTGGGAATAATCCACCTGGACGATAAGATAAAGACAGTCGATTAATATTCTTCCAAGAGCCAATCTCTGTGGTCTGTATCTCAAAGTGTATGCTCTGCGTAAATAAGTAAGCCGAAGATAGGTGAAAGAGCTTTTAGTCACTTATGTGGCTACAAAATAAACAGCTTTGTCCCGCGATAAAACTTCTGCCGTCACCGTTTGTAAGTTGGGACGGTGCACTTTTGTCTGAACAAAGTGTTTGGATTGTTTCTGTTTGACGCGTATCTGATTTGGTGTCCACCTTCAATGTGCATGGATCGGTTTTTAGTGCTGTGGCTGAAGTGCACTTCCTATTCCAATGGATTTAAACAAAGTTTTCGGTTAGTATTTTACTAGTTTTCATCTTAAAATTTGAAAGGATTTTTATGTTATTTTATTTTTCCTGGTGTTATAAATTTCATTTTTGTGAATGAAAGTTAACTCGTGATTAAAATAATTCACTTGTCATTTCTAATTCATCTTTTTAGATGAAAATTCTAAGCTTTAAAATGTCTTAATGTGAACCAATTATATTATTTTGACATCTCTTTAATGCACTATGAGTTATATCAGAGTTTATGCGCCATTTCTAATTTTTTTTATTAACAATTTTAAGCAATACATGTTTTTTCATCAATTGACACATTGTTCTTAAAGTGAACACAGTGGATGTATTTTTTTTTTATTATTATTATTATTATTAAAAGCGAATAATTTATAGGTACATCTAATGTAACTTTTCAATAACTTGGTGTTAAAAGTGATTGCCGTTTACGAGTTAGGCTAGAATTTACGATCAAGGCTTTTTTGTTTTGAATGTAATGATCAAGTTTCTCATATTTTTTGTTTAGTATTTTTACCAGAGTTTTTAGTAAACTAACTTTTCGGAATTTTATCTTAAATTTGTGAGCGAAAATACATTTAGTACAATAGTTCTATTGATTTCCTTTTAGGTTCTAGACTATTATTTAACCGCAAGAATATTCTGCAGTAAATTATTTCGCAGTTCTCTAATTCTTAGTCTAAATGAATTTGCTCTTTGAATCTTGTATTGTATTCTGTCCTTCAAAGGAAATATTTTTGACAGTTCGTAATATTTATATTATTAATCTCTATGTAAGAATTTTCTGCGCAATGATTTTTAAATCAAAAATCATCAACATGCTTCGCCTGAAGAGTTGAAAGCATTCTGGGAATGGGAATGAATCATCGAATGGCAGATCTTTCCCTATCAAAAAGCTAATTTTCCGTTTTAGTAACTCAATTCGAAGTCGACGAAGCTCAACAGGAAAGTTAATTAACAAACTATTGTCTTCAGTGGCAGAGAAACTCAGAAATTGAGAGGAAAACTGCACCATTTCATTTATTGCTAGGTTCATTAAACTTTCCTCCTTTTTTGCAGTCTAATTTTCGATCTTCGGCTGACAGTATATGATGAACATTCTTCATTTCTGGAAAAGAAAACTCAGCAGGCGTGTCGATTTTTCACATTGCTGAATTATGTTTTAACGAGAGGTATAGTGCAATGGACACACTGATAACGAGTTATTGAGGAAAAGAAATGTATCGTATTGATTAGATTATGTTTTGTTTTTAAACCACATAAACGTGAGTAACTGTTTTGGTTGATAAGTACATTACTCAGCATACGAAAAAATTATTTTTTTGTTAATGCGTTAATATTGACACAGAAAAAATAGTTGCATAACAGCGCATTTTTCCTTTGCGTTTTTGTCATGAGAATTAGCGGAAAAATCAGTTAATGGCTTATCAATATCTTACTTATTAATGACTATATTAAAAATTTTACCATCGGAATTGCAGTTTTCGTTGATCATTTTTTAGGAATAATTTGCATTTTATTTTGATTTGCTGGTTTTTTTATGTTATATCCTAAAATGTTTTGTTTGGAAATTATTTATTTTTCTACGTTTAGTTAATATCAAATGATCAGTTTATGAAATAAGATATAGAGAAGAAAAAACTTCTTTATAAGTAAATAGAAAAAAAAATAGTTGGTATTTGATATTTCTGGCTTGTGCTTTGTATGTCTGTATTTTATCAATATTAACTGATTTTTTGATTTATTAATTCCTTTTTCTATTTAAAGTACATATTTATGTGTATATTGTTCGTTTATTTACACAATGATTGTGCATTTTTAAATTTATTTATTTATTCCCAATTAATATGAAAATATGGCTGGAAAATCTTATAATTATTAAAAAATTAATTTTACTATTTTCATATTTATAATTGTAAATAGAAAAATATAAGACAATTCTCTGATCTCAGTTTCGTTGTTTTTCTGATCTGTATTTTCAATTGTGATTTTGGGGAAAAAAAACTCTCATCTGAATTATTCATAATTAGAAATATGGAGTCTAATTCATTTAAATTGTCTATTATCAGAAATACTATTTATATTTAGAAGAGTGTATATATACTTTAAAAAAATTTGATTTGTCGCACGGAACGTAAACTGAGATTACTCCAAGCATTACAAAATAATGTTTTCAATCAGGACTGCAAAAAAATGTCATGATCCATTTTTTTCAAAAAAGTCTTTTAAAAAAAATTTTTTTAGATCCGTGTATAATTGCTTATAAAATATTTGCTTGTGGATAGGGAATAATACTGAATTGGGAATTGAATAATCTTGCTAATTTAATTTTCTCTCTCTCTTGTTCAATTTAATTCTTTTTCATAATGCATGTTAATTTTCATTTTGTTTTGTTTGTTAAAAATCAATAACATTCATTTGCATCTAATTTGTTCTCATTATTGCTTATAATCATTAAAACCTTTTAAAACAGCCTTATGATTGTTCATTCTTATGAGCTTCTGTTGGCTGTTATACAAAGTATCCATCTAAGGTGCTGAGAACTTTTGAAAAGAAAAACATTAATTTCTCTTTGATTTTTTCAGCAAAAGAATAACAAAATATTTTAATTGGATCATTTTCTTAATCTCAAGTCAGTGAAATATACGTAACAAAAATTTTAAAAAATATGTTTCCAAAACTTTTTGATTAGAAATGACAGATATATGGCAATTTCTCTTTATTTCCAATATTTTATTTGGTCTTGTTTGGTTATTTCTTGAATCTAGGAAATTTTCCTAATATTGCCTATTGAACTCATACATCTGCCAAACATTGAATGAATAATTTCAGTAAATGGCTGGTATTTTATGTGTTCAAGACAAGCTTTATAACCAATTTCGGAACTAGTTAATCTGATAAATGCACATAAAAATATTTCTCTTTTCCAGTGAGTTGAATAACCTCCTGAACAGAAGTTGTGCATAGAAGCTTTTTAGGGTATAAATTTCCAGGGTACCAGGGGAAACTACTCTCAACCACATAGAATTTTCATTTCGCATGCAGTTTATTTCTTGACATAATTTATTAAAAAAAAATGAGAGCACATTGAATCTTTTTTTTTTCCACTTACTTTATGCAAAGTTTATATGTAACAAATGAAATATTAGAAAGAAGAAAAAGGTTTTCCTAAATTAATCTGTATATATATAATTAGAATAAATGAATTTTTCGTTTAATACGTGGCACTTGCCAGAACAAAATGCAGCTCTAATTTTCTTTCAATAAAAATTGTACTTTGTAAATTGAAATTTTTTGCGTTGAAATGTGGAAATGATAATCATTATTGCTACAGCATTCAGTAGACATTTATAATAAATAAAAAAGCCTATTGCAGTAAAACCAGTGCAGTTACTTCTTATTCGTCCCTAATTTTATGTTGCAAAAAACATGTTTTTCTTTATTCGCATTTTATATCAAGTAATGAAAATTTCAAAGACAATTATTCAATTCTTTTACCACTAAAATCCAAAAAATATCAAGTGCCATTTGAAATTTAATAACAGTTATGGATATCAGCATATTGCTCACTTCTCGTAAAAAAGTCTTAAATAAATATTGTTCAGAGACCAAACTCAACAGTAAGAATTATAATTTAAAAAGCCTTTTGGAATTAAAACAATTAGAAAATAAATTTATCTAATATTCAAATCACACCAAGTAGAAAAAACTATATGTTGATGCAGATTAAAAAATAAATCCTATTTTAAGTATTCTTAAAATTTAACATTAATGATTAATAAATTTATTACCGCACTAACAATAAGGGATGTGCCTAATAAATCTGGTTAACGTGGGCGATCCCTTCGCAAAAAATGCTTTCTGCTGATAGCATTTTCTTACAAAAAAAACTTTCTCATCTTTTATAAATGGAACGTCAAATTGAATAAATCACAAACATAAAAATTTATTTTGCTTTGAATACAAAATATTAGAAAATAAATATTCATATTAAGACCCGGGTAAAACATTGAGCTGGCAACTGAATGGTTACCACTCTTGCTTTCGGCTAAACAAATCTTGGGTTCGAATCCCACTTCAAGCTTGTATGTTTGTAATGGTTTGGAATCCACCTTAAGCTGTAAGTACCGGTCTAATTAGCCCTCGTTTGCAAAAGGTGACTGTTGAGCGACGAACAAACCAAACCTCAAAAAACATTCCGTGGAATGAAACATGTTGATATTTTGATTTCATCTTGCTTAAAAAATATATTACATGTACTGTAATAAATGTATTATTTGCTTATTTCAACATTTGATTACTATTCTTTGAATTTAAATGGTTCGCAAAACACGATTATAATATGAAACAAATTCAATGTAAAATTCTTTTGAAACGTTGTAATGAAAAGAGTACAAAATTAACAAATTTAAATTATTTCATTTTAATTTATTCTTTTAAATTTAATAGGAGTCATAAAAAAATTTATTGAAAAAAATTTTTGATCTATAATTTATACAGAGAGAATTAAAATTCCGAAATACGCTGACAAAAATGCATGAAAGAATAAATTCCATTGTTTTTGTCAGCGTATTTTGGAATTTTAATTCTCTCTGTATAGCGTATAGTTGCCAAAAAATTTTTCAATAATTTTTTAAAATTATTTTCAAAATTTGTCTCTGTTATAGACAGTTACCAAGATCAAGGTTACATTTGGTTTCCCAAAATATCGAAAATTGTTGTCAGCTTTGTATTCGACTATTTTTTATCGAAATATTGTCTGCAATTCATTTTATAAGCTTTAAGTATAAAAAAATGGAAAAAAAATATTGCGATTTCTCTATTTAACTTTGTGTTGCGGCTGATCATAAAACACGGTAGCTTATCTTTAAACGAGGATAGAAATATAAAAAGTTCCTTTTACCAAGTGTAACTTTCAGAACAGAGTTTCTTTAAGTACGCAGTAAACCCAAGTCTTATCGGCTTTAGGTTTGTCGAGTGAACCGTTAAAAAATAATCATCACTCTGAAGCTCAAATAAGCTTCGTGAAAAACTGTTCGTTCTCAAACGCTCTGGAAGTTCGTGATGAAGGGGGAAAAAGAACTCTCAAGACAAGGAAATTTTAATTGTTTCTTTCCAAAGACGTTTTGTTAAGGAACTATTTCAGGACTTGATCACCGAAAGAAAAACTAAAGAAAATTAACCTTCGGATTTGGAGTCTATTTTTTGAAGATTTTTTACTTTTTTGGGTGGAGACGTTTCAGTTGCGATTTTTCCACCCTGTAATACCTAAAAAAATGGTTATCCAAAATATTGGAATCGATTGAAAATTGGTAATTTTATTCGTGGAAAAAAAATGTTGTTTTAGAATAGCGGGTTGCGTCACGGGCATTTATCTTGGACGTGATCGATTGAAAAGTTACGTTGCTACCCTAACCAGATAACACAGTCCTGGCGACCGAAGAAGCCTTTTTTTCGCCCGCGCTCATCGGATACTTTTTATTATTTTCTGACCGATGACATTCGACGTAAGATTGAATCGGACTAGTAATGGGTCCTGGTCTAGCAGGGTGTCTCCGACTAGGGATACGAAGAAACTGTCAACCTCACCTTTTAAAGACTTTTCTGTCATGACTGTTGTTGATGCTATGAGGAGTATTCTCAGGTAGGTGTTCTGTTTCATTTTCCCCTTTTTAACCGAAGTACATGCGGTTTTACCTATACTGCTTTGTACTGAACGGGGTTAGCGTGAGATTTGTGAAACGCCTACTGGAGTTATTATTTCTTCTCACGATAGTTTATTGTGTGTTTGTTTTTAAAAGTGCTATCGATTTTATTTATTGGTGCTTTTAAAATGTAAATAATGCGCGCGCTCAAAACTTTCACATTTGTCATTCAGCTTATACCTTGCGGAGTTAATAATTTAAAATTTTACATTTATTTATTTAATGCTGACGTTGTGTTGATAACGCGTTGTTACCATTCTTTTTAAATATTAAATTAAGGTATCTGATGAACAAAAAACATTTTCATTAAAACAATAAAATAATGTCTATCTCTCTCTAATTTATAAATATTTATGAATTTCCTGTTAAAATGCATAGAAGCTTTTCAAAATATTTTTAGCAGAAAATTAATTGAACTTTTATTATTAAATACTATTGTATTTTGTTGATTTTAAAAGTTTTATAACTTTTCCTGTCCCTTTCTTTTAAATTATTCGCATAATCATGTTGTACATAAGAGATTATTTGTTTATTTTTTAATTATTGTTATTTAAACTGAATAAGTAGTGCATTGATTTTAAAATTAAAAATTCTCGTATAAAGTGATGGTTAAATCTAATATTAAAAAATGTTCAGAATTTTTTATAGAATTCATATTATGAAAATCGGTATTTGTTAAGACTAGTTATGTAATTTTATTGTTTATTATTTTCATTATCTTTTACTGCACATTTAGTTTCTCATCAGATACCTTGCTAAACATTAAAAAAATTAATTACTGTGGTTTTCAGAACATCAATACTCTGTATGTTTTTAAAGCTATATCTCACTCAATTTACCAGGTAGGGAAATAAAATTGAAAATAAAAAAGGAAGAAATTGATGGAATTAAAAACTTCCTTGTTGATTTCAGGAATTGTATTTACTAAATAATTAGGGTTAATCATGCTGCTAAGTTTGTATAGACCGTCATTTTTCTTATTCTTATTTTTATTTTCATTTTTAAGAGGAATGCTTTGTTTTAAAAGAGTTTCAATTATAACTAAAAATATTTATCTGGAAATGTTTCGTGTCGCATGTATAGAACTGCGTACATCTCCTATTCAGAAAAATTGACTTAAATTAATTCAAAAAGATTAACTTTAAACGTGGTTTTATATGTGTGCAAAATAATTTAGATTATTAATCGTTGTTAGACTACAGAGCACTTTTACAACTAGATGGATTTAATACTTTTGAATTATTGAAATTCAAACAACCAAGAGAGAAAGTCGTAAAATTAAATCTTTTCATAAGTTATGTATATTTTGTTACGATAATTCAACATAAAAATGTGTGTTGACAATGAATTTTTATCATGTTGGGAAGAGGACTTTTTAGTGGAATTCATGTTTGCTGTGCGTTGAACGATTCGATTTATCGCATTTACTAATGATATAAATTATGGTTCATTTATTTAATAAAAAATCCAGTTTCACACTTGCCGCATCTTACTTTACTTTTAATAAAAGGAAATGAAATAATAAAATGTATGAGTAAGGTATGTAAAATCTCTAATACTAAAAAAAATATTCCTAAATTTTTTTATCTTTTGTGAAACAGCCGTCCTGTAACAGGAAATAAGTTTCATTTCCATCATTTTGCAAAAATGCTTCATTTATCAAAAATAGTTCATAATTGTGGCAGAAGTTGTCATCAGCACATGATTAATGTTTATAAGTCCGTGTCACAAGGTTTAAATTAAATATTCAATGTAGCAAATTTTAATGATTGCTGAAAGATGGTTCTTTGATTATCGATAATTTTGAATTTGATAATTTATCTAAGAAAGATTACAACAAGGTTATTTATCTTTCTGGGACGTGTGAAGGAAACATGATATAGAGTAATGCTATGTAAACAAAACATTGTATCGCAAATATTTTTCTGCAAATGATTAGTAAGCAGTTTGGTAGTGACGTAAGCCATCAATTCCACACGGGTTTTTTAATGGATATTTAGATGCTGCAGCAGATTTCCTGATTCAAATCACTACTTAATATTTTTGATTAAGAATTTGAACTTTTTCATTTTTGATATCGTTTAAATTAAAAGTTTCTTATCATATATTAAATGGGTGTATGTAGGATAGTGAATTAATCATTTTCTCAAATGTTTCCACCTGAAATTCTGTAAATTGCTATGGTTTAATAATAAAATTCTTGTATATGTTCTGAATTATTTTATAAATTTAGCCCTTTTATAAATTTTAACATTTATTTCTTGTTGTTTTATTATTTGTTTAGTGATGAAACGTATTTTTCAGAACTCTCAGATCTTTTAAAAATAAAAATCATTTTTTAAAAGTCTTTTGTTAAGGTATAACTAAAATTTTATAACAGACGAAGTATTATAACTTGTATAAGCTTTAATTATGTATTCGCTTGGTTAACAAAATACTCGTTTGCTTACTCATTTTTTTTTCAAAGGAAAAATCTCAAAACTAATGATGAAATATGTCATTCAAAAAAGAACTCAAATCTTTAGAGCTGAGCAAATATTTGAATTTCAATGCTTTATTCATTAATTTTTTTATTTTATTTTTAAATGTAAGTTTTTTAATTGTAAAAATAGTCTCTGTAACAAACATTTATTGGAATATATAAATCTTTTTTTGAGGAGATTATGGATTATTATTTGAGTATATTTCTTATTTCTTTAAGTTTTCATTTCGAAATTTTTACTTATTTTGTATTTCTTAATTCAAGTATAATTTTTTTATTTAATATTGTGAATCTTGGATATGGTGAACATTTTAACAATATTTCTATTTGCTCTTTTATTATATTACAAAGTAAGATAACTTTTGAAGAATTACACAACCTCATTTTTAACTACCAATGTTTAATTTCTTAGAAAATGTTTTTTCTTCCCAAATCTGAGTCTATTGTTCGTCAAGAACTAAAGAGCTAGGAACTATCCAATTATATTTTCCATTGTTAAATTTACTCTTTATTTTAAAAATATAATAATTTTTTTTAACGCGAGCTAGTTTTTTTAATATTAGTAAGGGATTAGATGTCTATTGCATTCTTAGAATATTTATTCCGTTAAACTGCAGATCGAGCAATTAACGATTTTGTCTGACAATTAAAATGAATTTAAGTAGATTTTTTTTTACTGTCAGTTCAATACTGAATAGAAACTTATTGATTATTTTGTACATCTAAAGTTCTTTTATCGTGCATTCTATGTTCTTAAATCTCCCTCTACTCTTGAATACTTATGCAAAAGACAGATTTTGAGAAAATAAGGTTTCTTCATTCTGAATATATGATAATTAAGAAATAAACATTTTCTTTCGAAATAACTCAAAGCTCAATTCGTTTAATAGCAAATAGGTTTAAAATTGTTTCTATGAATTAGCTATTCACAACAAATATCAACTTTGTAATATTTTGTTTTGTCGTGTTGACATTTCAGTTCGTCTGTTTTGACGAATAGGAAATAAGCTCCATATAACCATTAACAAGTTTGTTGGAATTTTTATAATATATTCTATATTACTCCCAAATACATTTGCATTGCTTGAATTTTGCGCAGAATTTTATTTACAACTGCACATTATTCTTTAGAAAATCAATGTATGTAAAAAAAAATGTCCCTTGTGTGCAGTATAAATGTATTTTTCATATCGCCGAGAAAAATGTCGGCATGCAATGCTTTTAACGGACAATCTATGCATTTCTGAAAGCATATTTCATTATTATTGAGCTTTTTTTCAAATGCTCTATTTTCTTAATTTTGGTTGTTTTTTTCTTCCTGTTGAATACAATATCAATGAGTAGAGTAGAATATTAAGAATGTGAATCAAATAACCGGAAGAAACAACATAAGCTAATAATTCTTGCTCATTTTTCAGAAACACTTACATTATTTTCAGCTGTTAAAATTGGATTATTTAACCCTTCTTTGCATGATTTTTTCTTTATTGGTGAAATAAATCAAGTTGATATAATTCATGATCAAAATTAAAGGTAAAATGGTTAAAAAAATCTTAGTATATATTTATAGTATAAATTTAGCAAAAAACAATATGCTAAAAATTTCCATCATCATCCAAAATTAGATCATTAGCTTAGTACTAAATAGAAATTAAAGAGGAAAATAACAGAAACACGTGTTACAAACCTTTCTTCCACTCATTTTCGATTTTTTACCAATAGAAACTCTAATATAATAAAACAAAATTATAAACGAAATCATACGTTTATTGCAACTACAACAAACAGCGGAATGAGACAACTTTAAGCTCGTTTCACTCATAATGACACTTGTTTATTTTTGACAGCTATGTTTCTTTTTATGCAATGGACATTAAAAAGGTATCCAAACACGATCAACTTAAAGTGAACTTGTTCTTTTATATAATTTTTGGGCATTATAGGTTATGATGGAAATTTCCACCATTATGCAAAGAAGGGTTAAGTAAAATACCATATTTTTGCTGAACTAGTCATATTCAGTCAGTTTTTTAATTCGACATTTCGAGGGTGCGATTCCTTTCCCAATCATATATACTTATAATAATTCTCTAATTTCACTTTAAGCACTCAATCTCCTTTTCGAATTAACACTCTATCTACAAAAAGAAAAAAAAATAAATAAACGTATGTTGATAAATTAACTAACCAAGCACTCACCATAAGTTTTCCCATTTTATTTTTAAATAGTAATTAATTTCGTACAAGTACACTATTATTTTTCGTTCCAATAAATTATTATTTCTTTTACTCAATAAGCTATTTACTTGTACTCGCAGAAATATGTTGAGCAATATTTGTAGTATCCTTAGAGATGTGAAACAGCCTAATAAAGGGCTTATCGGAAATGCCACTACTAGACCTCTTCTCTGTATTGGTTCGCCTTTATTGACCGACACAAAAAATAAAATATTGATGTTTCCATTTCGTAATATTTCACAGGTTTTTCTATTCTATATGCGTACAAAGTCAAAGGTTGTTTCTTTTTTTTTTTTTTTTTTTTTTTGTATTGTGGAAAAGCTATGTTATGCGGCAAAAATATTTAAAATTTTTTAATTTACATTAAAAAAAAATTCACTCTAAATTCTTTAAAACCATTTTTTATTCCTAAACCTGAAAATTTCAAAGGTGTGAAGTGTAATAGCTATTTTTACTTCAAAATCATAGTGTTAAAGAAGTATAATACAGATAAGAAATGTTTGAATAATAAAAATAAAATGTTAGTATAAAAATACAAAATGCAAATAAATATTAAATTCAAGAAAGAAAAAAATAAAACACTTTTAAAAATTAAAAGATCAGGAGCTTAAAAAATTTTAAAACTATTTGAATTGATAAATGAATTGAAAATGTAATATTAAAAAAAAAGGAGTTTTTTCTGACATTCAGGATTTATGCCATTAAGAAAATGCATGATTATTCTCAGCATTAATTAAATATTTTTTCAAGAAATAGTTTTAAATGTCTCTTTATATACGTATATATTTATATGAAGCATACAGTTGACTTTTTTTTTATGTTAGATTGTTAAAAAAAAATTCAAAAGCTCATAAATATTTCTGTTCTTCAAATTATTTGTTTAAATGATTTAACAACTGATAAATAATATAAAACCTTATTAGAATTCAAAAATTAATTTTTTTACTGAAAATTATTATGAATATTTTCCAACTGAAAATATTTAAAAATAGCTCAAATAAATTTATTCATATTAAATTACTGGGGACTGGAAAAACAATTTTAAGAAATTATAGTTTTTTTTATTTTCAAGAAAGAAAAAAACAATTTTCTTTTTTTTTTTTAAGTTATAAATAAAATATTTTCAATTTAATGAGTTCTAAGTTTATATAAGAATCATAAAATAAACGAATTCTCTATTCTTTCTTCAAGGATTTCGAAAAAATTATAACCCACTCTGATTTTTTATAAAAAAAAGAGCAGAAACATTTTTAAACAATTAAAAGCAAATAGCTATTTCTAAACACTAAGTTCTTTTCTTTCAAACTTACACACTGTAGCAAATTTTAACATCAATAATGTTGTAAATCGAATTTTATCCATAATTTAATTGAGAAAAGTGATAAAATGCCCGTGCTTATATATATATACACACACATATATATATATATATATATATATATATGTGTGTGTATGTGTGTGTGTGTGTATATATATAATTTGAAACTTTTCTGCCAGTGTAATTGTTTAATTTGTTGTAACAAGTGTGACAGAAAAGTTTCAAAAATAAATTATCGTTTGCAAGGAAACTCGAACGTGAATATTTTTTGTTTTACTAAATAATTAATTTAATTTTCGTTAATAACTTGACATTCCTGATTCTTACACTAAATGAAATTGACAGTTTTTAAAATAAATTTCCTTCAACATATAAATTATTTTTTTAAAGATGTACGTTTATCGATCACACTTGCAGAATTCTCCATCAGGGCAACGAATAGCTTTTCTGTTAAAATTTAAAAGAAAATTTTGCAGAGAAAGATTTTTAAATACAGAGGAAAATATAAATAATAAGTTGATAATAGTGTGAAAATCTTTCATTTCATTATGCTCGTTTAGATAATTTAACAGTATATTTTCTGATTATCTGAGGGTAAATAGATTTCAACGCCTTCGCGCTATGGTTTGGTAATTTAATTTCATATGTATAAATGTGTCATGTTTTGGTGGCCACATGCATGTCAATTTTGTGTTTTATTAAATTAACTTTTTTCTTTTTTTGTTTGATAGAATTTAACAGTTTTAAATTGAGTAGTTCATTAATTTTAAAATGAATAAAGAACGTTTCTGTGTTTAATTTTAAATTTATATACTCACAGGATATATTTTTAAAAGGTTTTCCTAATTTAATTGTGAAACTGTTCGAATACTAAAACAAGGAAACTTTTTTTCAATATTTTCAAATGTTAATAGAATGATTCACCAATTCTATTTCTTGTGGCTTTCCACGATAGTTAAAAGATTTATCTTTGTGTCCCAGTTTAGTATTTAAAATAGATTATAATCTGCCGCGTTCACATTCATTTCTATTGAATAACAATATGGATGAAAAAAGTATTCGCACATCTACTCGCATTTCCTTATCAATTGAAAGTTGGCTGGCAAACACAGTGTTGTTTTATCAGAAAAATATGATTGACACCTTATCTACCTATGTCGTGAACAGAGAAAGCAAACATCATTTTGATATCTCGAGTATTCGATATTTTCGTTCGATATATCGTAGACTATTACAACGGTCCATAATCGATATCGCCTGTACATTTCTATCATTTACATTTCGATAATTTTCTTTTATCGCAAGCTTTATTTATCTGTGGGTTGTTTGCTATACTTCATTGCAAACTTTATTGTGTAATCGTGATTTTTTTTATTTGGTTTGATTTAAATAACCAATAATGGGGTCTGATGAATCGATAAATCTGTATACAGAGTGAGTCGCATGCAATTGGAAAATTTTTTAAAGATTTGAATCATTCAGAAAACAAGCAACTCTTTCTTTGAAAGATAATGAATAACTTATGGGTGAAAATGATATTTTATGAGTCATCAGTATTTAGAAGAGTAAATTATAAATTTTTCTTTTCCTTTGCGTTGATTTTTTTTTTGTTGATTTAATTAATAGTTTAAATATTTTATTGGTGTATATTGTAAAATATAACTTTATTATTTATTTTATTCTCAAAACCGAATTGCACAATGGCTGATGAATTTTTAGAGCTCTGACCCTTGGTTCTAAAATTCGAGAGTATTATTTCCAACCCGAGCATGGATGGTTACTGTGTTTCAGTGTTTACTTTAAACTATAAGCCTAGTTGAATTAGCTCTCATGTGTTAAAAATTGCCTTAGAAAATGTGAATCAACTGATACTAACCTTTTTTTTAAAAGTAATTTATTTGTCTCAATTTATGCTTGTTTTCATTTTATATTCAATCATTATCAAGCAAAAGTTTTGATTTGCTGTATAAGCAAATAAAGAAATTTTATGAAAAGGAGTAAAATCTCTGAACCATCAACTTTTTGCATCCATAAATTGGGTATAAAGTGGCACTTACCAGATTTTATATTCTGTTGGCAGTGCTTAACTATTGATGAAAACATTTTATCACATGGCGGCCAATTAAAATTAACTACACGTTATACTAAGTAGAATTTCTCCGAATTGATTTTTTATACCTTTACGATATGCACGTTGGATTTAATTTAAAGTGGTATTTTATTCGTATGCATTAGGAATCTGTCTACTATATCTAGTTAACCACTCTTTCCTTGATGAGAATTGTTACATTCAGATTGTCAGCTTCTGTCAATAGTTAATAGAAGTTTCAATTAGGGTCTCAAAATGCACTGCTGTGTAAACTAGTGTCATTTGAATACATATTGCGCTTTTGAAGGTTAGCTGAATGCTACTCAGCAAAGAGCATTACGAAGCTCTTTTTCAATTATGCCGGCGTGGAGGATTTTGTAAACCACTTGTTTTACTATAATTGTGTGTATCAATCTGTATTTCAAATTTTTAACGAGCACAGTTTAAAACTGAAGGACTTCTGCTTGCATTAATATTACTGCTGAAATGGTAATGGTAATGCTCTTTCAAATAATTACCGATACATTGGGAATCACGTATTGAATTTTAAAATATGTTGACCATTTTTATTTTTGTCGTATTTATATCTTTAATTTAAATGAATTAAAAGGGTTGTTATATTGGACTCACCATTAGGTATTGCATTATATGCTAATGTAGCTGCTTAGTCTTTTTTTTTTTTTTTTTTTTTTTTAATAAATCAACTGTTGAAAACAGATTATATTTGCTATTTTAGCAATGTTTATTTTTTTTGTGATTGTAGTCCTATATGTAGTATTTATAGAAATTGAATATATTTTTCCCTATTTTTTTCAAGTCTTTAGAAGTTAGAAAGAAATTACATTTTAATGACAGAAATGGGAAAAGTTAATATATTTAAAATATATACTGATAAAACTTTCGGAGATATACTTAGGAAGTCTCATTTTTTTTATTAAAATCAATGTTTTTTTATTAAATAATTAAAGTAAAATATGTATTGAGGAGTATTGCTATATAGAAAATAAACTAAACTCTGAAACTAATAATTACATTTCGGCTTTTTTTTTTTTATAATTAATAATCTCTGATTCATCCGAGTCTCTTTGTCCATACTCTTCCGTATGATGAACTTTCGAAAATAAATATATAAAAAAGCTTCGTAATTTGAGATGGCAATTGAAATCGAATTAATATTCGTTTCGGTCTAACTGTTCGGTCATCCAATACCATAATTTTTTCTAACAGTTTTTTTCCTGTCAAATTGCTTTCAACCCAATAGAATTCTACTTAAGATGTTTTGACATTAGGCAGAAAAATACTCAAGGTGGGAATGCTCGATATGTATGAACATAAAATAAAAGGAAAAAAAACTTTTCGTTTCTATAGTGTTGGCCATAAATTGAAGTGTTTTTTTTCAATTGACCTCACTTCCTGAAGCTGCCGGATAAACATTGTCTCATACAACTAGCATGCGAAATCGAGTTTTATTTGATATAAGGTTGTCACCATAATATTTGTCTGCTGATTATCACTCTGGTCACGCGATACAGAGATGGCTTTTTTCTTCGATGTAATCTCTTTATCACCCTCTCTGTGATTAATGCTTGAGTCACGCTCAAGAATAAAGAAAAAAAAAGTACGTAATCGAAAACAATAAAAGGTAGTATCACAAGTTTCAGTCAATTTAATGTTCGAAATATTACTACCCGTTTCCTTAGCTGCCAAAATCAGTCTATCCCATACTAAGATATTAAGCTGATTACCTGTTAGTGATGTTGTCGGATGAAGCTGTAAAATTTGCATAAAAAGGCATCAGCGATTGTGTATATTAGTCCATTACTCTTTTCATCGGTATTGTTTTGTATATTCAAGCTCAATATACTTATCTGTCTGTGTAGACTTTAGCTTTTAATTGCCAAATAAATAACTAATTATAGGTATTGTGATCAGTTGGAGATTTTATCATGTATTTTTTCGCTTCCTCCTTTGTTTGATTGACATACAGACTTGACCGATGGAACAAATATCAAAAGGACAGTAAAGTACGGGGTGATTGTGACTACTCGAACACACTTTTCTCAACAATTAAAACTTACCTCGGGTATCAATTGAGATAACGTTATACACACACATCCTTCCATCATAATATTTCCCTAACGTAATTCTGAAAGTGAGAAACGAAGAGAGTATGCCATTATATATATATATATATATATATATATATATATATATATGAGGACTTTTTTCATATAACGTTATTTTTATATATTTGTTAGATTTGAGAAATTGAAAGGATGAAATAGTAGAATTACAAATAGTTAATAGATTTAATCTGACGTGTTCCCCTTGAATTTGAAGAAAAGATAGATAATCACTTAGAAATTGAAGGCTTAAAGTGGTACTAAAATTATATATATATATAAATTGAAGGGTAATGTGATTTATACCATTTTAATATTCAATTACCGTTAAATTTTTAACTTTTTAATATGCAGTTGACGTGCTTTCCTCATTTCCCACACACAGTTACTTACAGTTTTCAATATTTGTGATTATAATTAGTTTAATTGAAAGTTTACTTTACAAATTTTCAGTTTTTGAAATTATTTTAAGATCCTATGAAGCGGCAGTGAATCAATTTTCAATATATCTTTATTTATCCAAGCGCGTCATATGCCAGTGATATTTTATGCATTGACATTTTTAGATTGGAGTGAATAAAACGCTGTATTTCTAGCTTCACACAGTTATGGTTGGTAAAGTATTTTCTGATGGTTGTGTTAAATGGAGGAAAATTTCTTTCCAAGAAAAGCCGATCGTAAAATGGCGATGGTTCCTTAATAGAGATAGTTCTGCAGACTGGTTTTATTGTGAGAAACCTGCTGTCAAAGTATTAATTCAGAATATTTTGATATTGGTCTGAAGTCTTATCGGATTTTCTGAATGCAGTAATTTCGTTATAGTTGAAGAAGAATTTTTACGTCAAACATAAGCTAAATATTTTAGCTCTAGTAATGTTTTGACTAAATAAAGGCATATAATTCATAGAGTATCATCTGGGGGCTATATTTTTTAATTGAAAATAAATAAAAAAATCTCAACCATTTTTTGTGGCAAATTAGAGACAATATATTTTATTTATACGATAATTTTATCCCCAGTTTTTTCTTAGTTTTTAAACTACTAAAATATCCATAAATACTGATAGTTAACTAAAATTATGGAATTTTTTTTTTATAATATGTTCAACGTTATTTGAGATCTTAAATATTTTATGCATTCAGTTTTTGAACATGTAAAAATAGAATTTAAAATTACTTAAAATAAAGCATTTATTAAAAGTACCAATAACCAGGTGATTTTTTTTTTAAATTAACCATTTGTAATTTTATAGTTTTCTGTTGGATATATTTAGCACTCGAAACTAAAAAACTTTTTTTTCTCACTTAGAAAACTTTTTGTATAATTCTACGATAGTAACCGATTTACTAATTTAATAGTTATTCGGAACAGCCGGTTCGTTTGAATGTTTCCCTACATAATATGGGTATCCAGTAACCCTCCCCCCTTTTTTGTAAACGTACAACCGTTTTCCACTGGATATTCAAATGAGGGTGACTCGCTGAACGGATTCACCGCCAGGGAGCAGCACAACCAGCTGATTGTTGCGCGACCGTTAGCACACATTCATCAACAGACGTGATTGAGACGTGGAGAGACGCACACGGTTCTGCGGTCCTTTCTTTCTTCTCGAGAAACTAGAAAATCCCGCTGTTGAGTTGGAATTGTCTTTCAGTTATTGTTCTGTGCACATTGATTTTTGATTGCAACGGTTAATTCGTTGCATGTGTGACAGATGTAAAGTGTGAATGTGCTCATATTTTGTGATATTCGTGCGTCATACATGAAGTATTGGTTTAACAGCATGTTTGTTTTGAATCTGGTGTGGTGAGTGGTGTATATAATTTTTTTTTCACTTGGGTTTTAAAAGCATATCAAATTTTAAGTTATAATTTTTTTTAATGTCTAAGACCATTTTAAATGAAAATATATTCTTATTTCAATTCTTTAACTTTTAATTAGTTTTCATTCAAAAGATGTATACTTACAAAAATCAAACTTAGTTATCATGGAATTTTCCTATTAAGTTTAGATGTCAATGTTAATGATATGTGAAAAGTACTACAGCCATAATAGGGAGAATTTTTCCCGTTTATTCAATTAAATTTAAATCCTTATAATATATTAAGACCTGTCCTTACTATATTATTTCTTAAATGTAACACATTTAAGTTCCCTGTAAAATGCTTTCTCTGCCCATGTTTATTTGGAATTCAGTCCAAAGATTTTATAAAAATGCGGTTAGAAATATAAACAACTTTCCTCCGAACCTTCTCTTCCTAGAGCTAATCTTATGCCATTGGCTCTGAAACTTTCTATTACCTTGACCCAACATTTCTATTCAGGTAATGTTGCTGTTGCGGACGTTATATTGCATTTTAAATCAGTATGTTGCTTAATGTATTTCTAATTTATTGTTATGTAAAAATGCAAAAATTAAGCTCTAGGTAACGGTGAAATAAATACTCTTAACAAATTAACATAGCAATTAATTGAAAGTAACGCTTAATAAAAAATGGTGTAAGTGTTAATTGACATTTAATTAGTATGTAAAAAAAATGTTTCCAGTCGAGTAAGAAAAATAAGTTTGATTAACATTTGTTAGAATTTCTTTTAATTATTATAGTTTCATTTCTATAACTTTTACGTTGAAGCAAATTTTCTAACTTTGTTTTTCTGATGGAAACAATATTTATCATTAAATTATGATTAAGATCGTAGCTGTATTTTATCAAAAATAAAATGTTCACTTTAAGCAATTTTTGTGTTAGTAATTTTTTTCTTTTTAAAAAAAAACGGCTCTCAATTATTATTATTTTTTTTTTTTTGTGCTTGCTGATAAATACGGAGAAATTTATGTATAATTTATGTATGCAGTTACCTTTAAAATGATATATATTTCAATAGTATTATATATATTCGCTGTCGAGAAATGAATATAGAATTTCGAGAACATTCGAGATGTATAACAATGAATTTCAATTCATATTTATAATTTATACAGTTATGAATAGAATAAGTTATGTCTTTTTAAAATTATATTGAATGGTTAATTTTCAGTGTAATCAAATTATATTGCAAAAACTATTTGTGAATAAAGTACTGTTTCTGTAACATTAATAGCAAATTAAATAAAATTACCGATTTTACACTTAGTTCGACGTAGTCTTATTTATTAATTCCTATAAATTCCACATTCTCTGCTTTAACTTACCTATAAATTTAATTTATGCAGATATTTCTTAATTTATCTATTATTTCTATATTGTTGCATGCTAATAATTTTGATTTAGGAATAGTACTTCATATCATGGGTTTTCGACATGTAGAGGGTTCGCTCATGCGTTAAGAGGTTTAATTTTTGCATAGGGTGTTTTCTTGGCAAGGTTGCAACTATTTGCGACCCCACCTCAAGTCATGCCATGTACGCTATCTTGTTTTCGTACTTCCTATTTAGATTTTTGTAACCCGTTGTGCTTTGGCACTTTTCGCGCTATGCAAGTTTATTTTAAAATTGAATCGACCCTTCTGATAAGGATAGTATTTAAGGTTTGTCAAGTTGTGTAGGACACCGACCTCCTGTTTTGAAATGACGGCAGTGGTCTTTGTTTACATTTTTGAAGTCTCGAAAATATCCTACTTTTCTTTATTTTTTTTTATGTTTGGTATTAAATTTCTTAAGTTCAGATATCTTCTTAAACTTGATCATGAGAACTAAACAATTTGCGAGAGAGTTTGAAATATTTTTCGGAATTTTATAACTAAAGAAAACATTTTCATTTTAAAATAAATAAATATTTTTTATTTATTTTAGGGTGTTGGAATGGTTAACACATTTGTTTCAAATTAACTTAGTACATTACTCCATCAGCAATGCCGGTCAAAAAATATTGACGTGTTTACGCATATGTTCTTTATTTCTATTATTTTTCTTGATTATCATCTTTAATGTTTTTAAATATCGTCTGCTATTAGTAAATCCTTTCCTCATCGTTTGGCAAAATTAATTTTTTTTTCTTTTCAATCATCGTTCACTAAACAATCGTCTGCCGATATTAATACCTTTTTCATAATCAATCGCCTTCTAAAATTATCGTCTGCTGTGATTATCATGTATGAAGTAAATATTTCATAATTATCGTTTGCTTTTTGATTTTTATTGAAGAAAAGATTTTATTTAAAAATTGGCAATGTTGACAATTGCTCGAAATATTTCTATTTTGTTCGTTAGCGTCCCTTTTAGATTTTTGTGGAAAAAATGCTCCAGTGTATTAAAGACAATAATAACTGCCTCGCATGTTGCTTAGGGTAAGATTAATTTTAGATTTTCTCATTTTGAATACCTTTGTGTAAAATTATAACTGTGAAACGTTTTATTATACTTTCGCAAACCTACCATATCTACCCAATGATATTTCTAATGTCATTCATTTGGATTGCAGTTATTCTTATGCGTTTCGTTCTAAAAGTTTTATTCGTATCTTGATCTTCGTATAGTCGCATGTATTATATATTTAAATGAATCAATAGAATTCTGACTTGTATTTCTTTTAAACATATGCCTAAAACATATAAATTTATTAGTTTAATTTTTTCATTTTTTCAGGAATGTTTTACTTTAAATATATATATTTTCTTTTCACTTATAACGAAATTGAACACCAAATTAACTAATATATATGACAATCAGTGTCATAGCAATGAAAATCTTAATAAAACAAAAACTTTGTGATGTCTTTGCGGGATATCCGTTGCATAATTTAATTATTTATACGATTTCAATTATAATGAAGTTTCTATTAACATTGTATTGTCTTGAATTTTGAAACTGAAGATAATTTTTGGTTGTCTTAATGTGATTCTTTTTTTACTAAAGGGATTTGAATGTACATGTATTTATATTATTCTTTTTTAAACAATTCTACACTAAAATTGTGTATTAAAATAATGTTGGCTGAATATATTTATATGCTTATAAGATTCTTTCACTTTCTATTGTATGAGCTTTTAGTATATTATTAGTATTCCTTTTTTTTTTTTTTTTTTTTTTTTCCTAATCAGTAACTCTGTTAAATTCCTGGATATTAATTGTTATTTCTTTCTCTATTTCTGTCTACTTATAAATTATTATAGTTTAAAATTCCATCCCAGATCGTTACTAAGAATAATCATATGATATTAACAATGTTAATTTTAATGAAGAGTGATAAAAATTCTGAAAAATCATTTTTGATTTTTCTTCTTTTCTCATTGTATAGGCAATAAAAATTGAAGCATTTGATTCAATTTGAAATATGAACTTAAAGCTGCTGTTGGTAATTGCAATTATCCTTCGTTAAAAGATGTAATTTTTGTATCATTTTAAATTTAATATTTTTTGCTTAAAACTATTTTCTAATGACTTTCCGTGACTTATTGATAGAAAACCGTTCTTCAGAGCATATGATTCCAGGTTTGATACCATATTGAACTACACGAGGCTGATGTATTTCTGCGTGCTTAGGAATTTTCCAGAGTCTCCCCTTTCCTATCATTGAAAAGCCTTCCCGCAAGGCAACTTACGTTGTGAACAAAAAATATTTAACAACGGCCTCAAGTCGTTAGGATGTCTACAATGCAGTGTTAAAACTGTTTTTTAAGCGTAAATAGTGTTGTTTTTCGACATTCTAAGTATTTTGTTAACTAATGAAACATTAGTTGGTATTATTTGCAGGAGTGAGTTTTTAAATGATAAATGTAATTCATGAAAAATTTTAAATATTTCGGACTATTGATTATGGGTATGAAAGGCATTCAAACGTGTCCAAAAAGACAATATTTCAGTCATGGATGTCATGTGAAACGTCATCCTCTACTATTATCTTAAGATGAGGCAATAAAAAATTAATTTACATATTTTTGCATTACAATGTTCAGATACGAATTTGTTGCCTTCCAATCGACCCCATGACATGCCTGATAATTATTGCAGTAGGTAATCGGTTAACGAACCGATGTAAGAGTTTCTCTCACAAGTTTAACTATATTCATTTTTTAAATCAAATATTTAACTTTTGTTTCTTAATCCCATTGTGTTTGCATAAAGCAAAAATCTTGTATCAAAAAGATAACATAAACTATTTTCTATTTAATAATTATAAATGAAAATTTGCAGTAATTTCTTTCCTTGTAATTTTATTAAGAGAATAATTTAGTACCAAAAAGATAATTAAATGCAAATTTTAACTAAAAAAAATAAAAAAAATTAAAGGTCCTCAATTTTGTTTGTCTACGGCCAGTTCTTGCTCAAGAAAGGGGATTTCACAAGGATCTGCAATTTATATATATATAAAATGGTGCAAAACCACAATAAATATCCACATTGGGGATAAGAATTAAAACCACGAACTTTTGAACCGACTGTTAGAGCACTAACCGCTTATATGCCAGCACGACTAAAAGGTAACACTCATTAAACTAACGTTATGACTGATTTGAGAAATGTAAGGAAAAAAGGGGAAAAACGTGATTAACTAATTCGAGCATTTTTAGTATTCTGTTACTAAACATCAATTTTGGTAAATTAATGTGTATTGTTCAAAAATATGTGTGCGTGTAAAAATTTTTTCTCATTCTTCGAACTCAAATAAAAGATCATTTTTTAAAAAAATACTTATTCTAAATTGGAAAAAAAAAAAAAAAAAAAAAAAATTTGCAAATATTTTAACAAATGATTTTTTTTTAAATCAGAATTAGATTTACAAGTAAGAATTTTGGAAAAGTTTCGTTAAGTTTTTTTTATGCAGTTTGTTATGTATTAAGTAGTGTGATCTCTTCCAAAACCAATAAAATAACGTAATATTTAATGAACACTATACACCCTTTTCTCTTTTTAACCAGCCATCTGTGAGTCAAATAATTATGGCTAATCTTTATGTCATTTAAATGGGTTAACCATATTATGAATCTATTTACTTTGCAAGATGTCCTCATTCTTATTCTATTGCTGTCATTAAATTTACGAATTATTTTCTTTCGCTTTAAAATATAGGCGTAGTATCTCGAGAAATATTTGCGGAAACCTCTTTTAAATGTAGCTTATTTTTCTTGGAAATTTGTAAGTAGTCATCTGCCTGTGTGTAGCTGTAATATATAAATAAAATAATTTTCTTCCATGACGCAAATTGATCCAATTCATTTTCTATAACCAATTTATTAAAATAGCTTAAGCACAAAAATTTGGTTTTTTCTTTTACTTCTGCAAATTTATATTTTTACGAAAAGTTGAATAAAGGAGTTATCAAAGTGAACAGGGAGATACAAAGTTCTACTATTAAAATGTCCTCACAATTTGAAATTTACAATTATGCAATTTGAAATAAATTTCATTTAAAAACTTGTATTATGTCCTATAAAGCAATCTGACGGAAAATTATTGTATGTTGTACTGCTACACCCGATGGGGTGGTTACTTGAGAGTGTGTAGTTTCCTCTCTTGCAATACGTTAATTGGTCTATTTAATGGTGCTGTTTCGAAAACTTTACGACATCGCATTGTTTGACTATCCAATACACGACGTTAAAATAAATATTATTTCTAACTCTATTCAGTTCTTTATTCTTCGTCTACTCGCTTAGATAATTTCATACCTAATTTTTGAAGAATTTTGTAACTAGGCAAACAAAAGTTCATCTAACCAGGCCTCGCACCTTTTAGTTTAAAATTAATAATTCTTTGTTTATCTTTTGATGCTGATAAGGAGAGGCCCAGAGGGCAAATCGTGGGCATTCGTAGAAGGTGGACTTAAGTTCATGCTCTGGCGCCAGGTCTTGCGGTTCTTGATAACTAATGCAGGATGTTCTCAGTTCCCATCTCTTTTTTTAGACACACCTTATTTCTTTTTATCGGACTTCCCGTGTCCTTAGCAGTGACCAAGAAATGTTATAAGACTTCTCATTTAAGGCTGTCTCAATTTTTACTTATTTTCATAATTATATTCAATAAATCCTTTACTGATTGATTTTTTTAATGTTTATTTCAAGAATTTCTATTTTTAATGAAAATAATTTCTTGCCAATATTCATGAATATTTATATGTATTCATTTTCACTTCAGTTAGAAGACGTTTCTTAATTCTCTTGTTAATTTTTTTATGTTGTAGTTATATAATTTATTTTATATCTGTTATATAACCACAAATTAAGAATTACCTTTTTTTTTTCACTTAAAGTTAAATTAATCTATAAATTGTTTTCATTTGTATTAATAGGTTTATAATGATCGATTGCAAATACTACTTGTAAACGGATTTTCTTCTGTTTGTAGGAAAATGAATCTGTGCATGAGAAAGGCAATATCGTTTTGAATGGAAAACATTAATAGTAAAAGCTTTCAATAACTTGGAAGAAAAGCCTTAATTTTAAACACGCAAGTTTATTTAATAATTGGTTTCGAGGAAAGCTCACGAACGATTTAAAAAACATCTGCTCTTGTAAAACCGTCGACCAAACGTCGAACTTTGATTTACTATCCTATTATTTTTTTTAAGTAATGTATTTGCGATTGAGGTTTAAAGAAGGAAAACCATATTTTAAAGTACAGGTAAAACTTTATTTTCGTCATAATCATCAACATGTTGTGTATAAACAAAAACTGAATATTTTTTATTTAGTTCAGTGTCTTCATATAATCGTAGTTTTATCGTGAGATTGGTGCATGCCTTGTGTGTGCGTCTGTATGTATATTTTTGACAGTTTAATTTGTTTAATTTTTTAATTATGTTTCTTAGAATTGTCTCATATATTTTGTGTAGATGATAGATTCATATAGGAAAATGGTTTACCATTGTAAAAACGTATATATTTTTGGGAAGAATCGATTTAAAATTTCATTTAATTTATGAATGCGTAAATATTGACTTAATTCCATGGGATTTCTCAAAAAAATTAATTTTCTATATGAAATACACGTAGAATACATTTTTAATGAAGAATTAAGGGTTATTGTTTTAACCATTAATACATCTCTGTAAAAAGTAATTTATAAATCCAAGAAACAAATAATTTTGTTTAAACTTTATTTTATAGAAATTACACTTAAGCTCTTTGACATACATCATCACTTCATTACACAATAAAATAAAAATGCAATTTTTTTAAATTTTTGGCCAAAATTTTTCTTGTTAAAATTTATGTATCATACGATTTTTTAAAAAATCTAATTAATTTATGCTTTTTCTCTTACTTTTGAAGCCAATTCTTTTCTTGTTCATGGCTTTATTAAATAAATTTTTCTAATATAACACATTTTATTTCATTAAAACAAAATATGTCAGCAGTTATGTATAGAAATATATAATTGTATACATCATTTGAATATTCTTAATAAAACTGAAATGTATTTTTTATAAACTTAAATTTTATTTTTCATGTGACTCAGTTTTACAATAAAGTTTGATTTACTATTCAATTTTACTTTATATTCATATTTGGTGATCAAAATTGGTTCTTGTTTTCTTTTCTGAATACCTAATCAAAAGGATATAGGTATGCGTGTAATAAGATTGTTAATTAATAAAAATATTAGAAAATATTTTATTTTCTAAAAAGGTATAATGAAATTACTTTTTTAAGAATAAAAAATATCATGAATTTATGGGATATTGAATACTACGAATTTATTATTCCCATTACGTTATTTATTACGAGAAATATATCGAGTTATTTGAATCATCAGACATTAAATATTGAAGTTAATGCTTCTTCTAGTAAGTTCTTCCTACACGCCCTTCACAATCTTCGAAAGGTCGAAAGTGTCGCGAAATATATGAAGACAAAATCCAGGGTCTTTAACAGGTTTTGTTTGACTTGGGGTTAAAAGTAGGTTGGGTTTTACGTAAGTTTCTTTGCGCAATTTTACTGATTCGCTGATCTCAATAGTCTTTTCAAATTCTCTGCTTTGAATCACTAACGAGATTCGATTGCACTATGCTGTGGATTGTGGATTACGAATTCATATCGGGAAGTGGCCCACATTTGTTTTTCGTAAGGGATTCTTGGAAATCACTTAAAACATTTAGATTGTTATCTAGAATAACCTTCAACATATCGTATTATTAGAAAGACTTCCTAAATCTCATTCCTCTCGTTTCGAAACTTTTAAATTGAAACTCTTATACAGTTATTGCATTAATTCTTTAATTATATTTTAAGAAATCTTAAAAAATGTTGCTATTTAGATTTAAATCTCTTTTTTTAACATTGTTTTATTTCTCATTCTAGTTTCCATTTTGATATTTACACTAATTTTTTTTTCTGGATTGCATCATTTTTGTTAAATTTACATATCTGGCCGTAAGCACCAATTAATTTTTATCAGACTTTCCTCTTGTGTAAGATTTCAATTTATTTTAACTTATTAAATTTTCTGTTACCTCTTTTCCAGTTAATAAATAAAAATATTAATTTTTATGTTAAATGCGTTTGTTTGTTAAGAAAATATTGTGCCTTTTTTTTTTTTCGACCACATACACAGAATTTTTTAAAGAAATCTTATTTTCCTAGAATCTAAAGTTTTTTTTTTTTTTATTCTTTTCCCTTTCTTTTTTCCATTTGACGACAGGTGAAATGTTTCGTTTTTTCTTTTGAGATGAAGCTCATAATGAAGCCAAAGTGAAAAAAAAAAATGAGGGAAAGGAAGATTCTTTGATGCAATAGTGAATTCGTTACTTTGCGGTTATGTAGCTATCGGTATTTTTCATAGATCACGAATTTGGAATACTTTTCTCATTTCGTGTAGCATTTCAAATTTCTAGTAAATTGCTTCTTGCATCACACATTAAGAAGCTTCATGGCGTGTTTGAATCCAAACTAGCTAAGGTCGCACAGCGGGGCATTGCCCTCTTGCATATATCTTCCCATGGTTGGTGGGAGTTGCACGCTTTGTGGAAGATAGTAGGCGAGACACATGAGTAAGGTAACCTTTTTTTCTTGTTGATTCATTTCTCCTCTCTTTTATTTGTTTCCTACGGTGCGTCTCAAAATGATACATCCACCACCACTTAAAAGAAACTGACAGTATTAATTTCATATAAATTACTTATTTAAATATAACTCTTATAATAATATAACTTTCTAAAAAAAAAAAAAAAAAAAAAAAGAAAACTATCAAATAAATATTATGAAGCGAATGTTCACCGAACTAAAACCGTAATTAATATTTCATACTGAAGGAAATGTTTTAGTAAAAAAGGTATTTTCTCCTGTCCTCAGAAAGAAATCGTAAATCCTTTTTGGCATGTTGTCGACATGATTCTGCATTTGTTTTGTTGATTTCCACTCAATCGAAAAATTTACTTATGCTTATTAAGCAGATTTTATTCGTGCTTTTCCCATATGTGCACCTGTATGTTCTTTAATGTACCGAGCCGAGCTGACAAACTCTTGCTTTAGGTTCAACAGTTCAAATGCCCACCTCGGGTGTGAATGCTTGTTGTCCCTTAAACTGTAGTTCCCGTTCTAATTAACTCTCGTATACAAAAGATGACTGTTAAACGACAACATATCAAGTTTTATATACCGAAATAGATATGTGGTATATTGTTTGTAAATACATTAAAAATAATTAAGTTATACGAATTTATGATATCTGAAGAAACAGTTTGGTAGAGAGAAAATTTTAATACCCCTTTTGAAAATTTCAATTTATTCTATTTAATTTTTCCCATTACTTGATATTGAATTCCTCTGTTGCTAGTCCATAAGTAGACAAACTCGTATTTCAAAGTACTTTTATGGCTTCCATATTTCAAACCTCAAAAATTACTCACAAACTTTCAATGTGCTTTATAAGTCTTCCGATTTCTCTACCATTGTTGTCAAACTTCTTATGCTAATATTTTATCCTCTTAAGCAGTGAAAGCAAGTGATTACGACTTTTAACATTTGTCGTTGCTGATCGCTCCAAATGCATAAGTTGTCTGATAAATTGCTTTGTAAATCTAGAACTATATTAATTACATTAGACTTGCATATATGCATTGCTTTTAATTAAAAATTACAGCATAACTTACAGTTTCGAGAAAATATCGAATTATAAAAATACTTTTTTTTTTGTCTTCGTATTCTAAAAAATTGTTATTATTAATAAGAAATAAAATTTTTGTTACAGTATTTTATACCAACGAAAAGTTGCACAGTATGACTACAATTTTTCAATGCCAATATTCTATTATTTTAGAATTCGGTTTATTTCTCATTGCTTAAAATAGAAAATCTTTATTGTAATGAAATTATATTATAATCTTTATCATATATTTCTAAATCTCTTGTGCTTTATAACTAATGTTTACTTTCGAGTTATTTGAAAGCATGCCAAAGTTAATAAAATATGACATATCTAATCAAACTTTGTTTCTTAATACTTTAGTCTCATCGTTATAATATGTTTAATTTTTCAAATTTATTATCGAGACTCCTATTTGTGTTGCATAGCTAACATTAAATGTAACAAAGCTTTTCTAAATAAATAAGTTAATGATCGTTTTATTTGATGATTTATGCAAAAAAATTATATTGTTAGTAAAACTGTATAAAGCACATTATTTCCTTATTAACGAGCGAGTTTTATCTAAATATAACTTGGAATATCTTGAACATTCTGATGGAAGTCATTTTAAATTCTCAGTTGACATTTTTAAATTTAATTGTTAGGTATCCCGTTTTTTATCTTTTAGATTTATTTATTTTGAAACATTCACAATTTTTTAAAATAATATTCTTTGAAATTTATTCTTCTAATCAATTCTATAAACTCCTTTTTTTTTTTAATGTCCATGTTATTCTTAGAACAAAAAGATGTATCAATAAACTACTGTGGGGAAAATTTTCTTTGACATAAATTTTTCTTAAGAAATGTCAGTTTGGAATTCAGGACCTTAGGGGTGTTAAAGAGTGGTAGATTTTCCTCATTATTTCCTACCCTCTTTTCGTTCGTGCACCTGTGTGGTTATTCTTAAATTAGAGGATCGGTTTCGTGGAAAACCCGGGCTACTTTTCAAGTAAAGGGAGAAGAAGAAGTGAGTGATAGGTTTGAGAATACTTGAATGGAAAAGACATTTATATCGTGGGTTTTAAGAATTGAAATACTTCTGTCGGGTTTTACCTCTGCGCACAATGCCCTAAAACCTTTATTCCCGCATTCTTTGAAGCCAGTGTTAAATCCAAACCCTATTCAAGTTCAAGTCGTAAAATAACGTCGAGGAAATTGCTGGATGTTGGATTCGGTATCTATTTTACCCGTTCTTTGTACTGAAAACCTTTTTCTAGAGAGCCGGATTTGCAGGACATGGAAAGTTATTTTTATTAAAGTGCTTCATTCAAAAAATAGTTATTAAAAGTCAAATTATTTTTTGGAATTATTCCCATTCATACATTTTTTAAAATAATTCTGCTTTTATTAATAATTCAATTTTTTAATAATTTCCCCTTATATTTAGTCTATTTTTCACTTGACTTAATTCTCTGGCACTTTACATTCGTAAAAATGTGGATTGAATAGATAATGATGCATGAAGTGTATTACTCACATTAATTAATTGATGAACACATTTGTATTAATGCCTCATTAAAAGCTTTAAACTTGACAATTTAAAAAATGTTACGATAATTTTATTTTCTCTCTGTCTAATGTTTAAAATAGTTCTTTCCAATGAACATTGCTTTTTTATTTTTTTATTCCTCTCGATGATTACGTTCGTCCTGACATCTCCAACGTTCTTTGCAGTTTGTCCGGGAACGTTATTAGCGGCGAATTCAATTTATGGCCATAAAGTGTGATTTATTTATTTCTGTCTTGTTTACTCGTGTGTGGCGTTTCGTAAAACTGACTGAAGGTCGTTCTTTCTGACTAATTTTATTTCGAGCGACGTTTTATTTTATGACCTACTGTAATAATTTTAAATGTTTTACGTTTATGTTTAAAGATTGAATTTTTTTGCTCAAAATACAAGTAAAATTGATTTAGAATTATGTTTTTGTAAATTTTTGTGCATCTGTCAAAACATTTTAAAAGCAGTATCATACATTGATAATTTTAAGTTTTCATATAGAAATATAAAAGAACCACTTTTTTTTAATTTCAGAAAATAAAGTCTTTAAGTTTACTATGTGTGTGTTTTGTTTGTAAATTCAACTTTTAAGTTTTTATGTTAGCAACTGGTATCTTCTCTAAGGAATTGCATGGGATATTAGGAGCGCTCTATTCATTATCCTTTATTAATCTCCCTATTATCTTTATTCTATGTGTGTTTTTGAGTGTTATTCGAAATAAAAGATATTAAAATTTGTTTCAAAGTATTGTATTGCACAAAAATTAATTATCGAAATTAGTTTTTTTAAATAATAAATGTAAAATAACTTACTTCAAGAATTTTATGTTGCTTGTCACTTAAAATTGTATGAGCTGAAAGTCATTCTCAAAGTCAGTATTCTTTTACCCTGTTTGATTTAAATATCTGAATATGAACTGTTTTAATATAAAGGAATATGTTATAAATTTAATTCTGAAATCACTTAAATTTTGTTATTTCCCCATTTTTTCATTTTAATTTACATGATTTAATTAAGAAAGAAATATTTTAAACTTTACACACACACATTATATATATGTACTAGCTTGTTAGCAATTGTAATTATAACAAATGGGTCTTATAAGGGAATCATTTAATGTTTTAAAATATGCTCGAATCAGAATTAAAATTGAATATATTTTTTAATTTTTTGTTAAAAACCTGACCACTGTGTATAATAGCATGAAAAAATATTTACATATAAGAAACATATTTACACAATAAATTAAAAAGTCAATTGTTGATAAAAATGTAAATTCTCATAGTTAATAGTAAGAAAAGATTATAGAAAATGTTTCCTCAGTATTATATACTTCAATGAAAAAAGAAAAAAGTTAATACTATTGCAATGATTTAATTTTTTTCGTAATTTCGCTTAGCTATCAACATTATTACACCTTCAAACAATGGGTTTGGATGTTTGTACTGATTCCAAATCCACTCTAAACTATAAGTCCTGATCTAATTATAGCCCTAGTTTTAAAAAATAACCATCGAACGACAAACGAAACCAAATTTCCATAAATTTCTACGAGCACAAAGGACTGAGTAAACAACCCAAAAAATGAAGTTAAAACACATATTTCATAAAATCTCTACTCTTCTACTTAGTGATTTCTATATTGCATCAGAATATCAATTTTTTTAGTTGAAACCAAGTTTTAAGATAAACCTAAGTAAAAACTTAATAAAACTGGAAATTCCAAAGTAATTAAAATTTTAACTACAAAAATCCATACGCATAATTCTTTGAACAACTGCTTCCTTTTTTCTTGAACTGTATTCTTTATTGCTTTAAAGTCAGAGAAATAAGTTAATACTTTTTAAAGCTTATGTTCGACACTAATAATAATTTATTACATATAAATATCCTCTGGGCATAAATGATGTGTGCAGAATGTGAGGCTGTTCGGATATTCTACTTAATCTTGTTTTCATGCGGCAGAATGGCATTTACTAAAGTACTAAATTCAGATTTATTTCGAAGCGTGTGGTCCTCAATGTCGGTGTCAATTTACTAAATCATGTTTTTGGCAACAAATATTTTATTTCGAATTTGCTTTTTATGAAACAAAGCTTATTCTATATTTGTCCAAAGCAAATGTCATTAAGAAAGCTTCCTCATCTAATGTTTTATGTTTCATCGTTTAAGTTGTGTAGATTCATAATAAATTAGTTTAAACTATTCCTCATTTATGTAAGAATTTTTTAATTGTACTTTTAAAGAAAATATTTATAGAATATATATTTAATATCTTATCATCAAATTTTTATCGTTAAAACATTAAAGTCGTTTTATTTTATTCTTTACTTTTCAAGTTGTTGACTGGTAATAATTTTGTTCAATTTAGTGAACGTATGAAATTTATTAAACATAAAACAGATTTCGAAACACTTTGATAATATTTTTTAGTTTAATGTTAACATCAAATATGTTAATGTACTTTTACGAAATAAGTAAAATTAAATTGGATCTTTTTCATGTTGATGTTTAATGTATTTTAAGCGAAAATGTTTTCGTATAGCATGCATATTTTTAAGAAATCATCAAGTGCAATGAGTACTCTGGAATAAATCATTGTCACCGACTTACGATGTTTATTTTCCATCAAGTGCTTAGGATTAAAAAAAAAAAAGAAAGAAAATATGAGTGTATGTATTATTTCGTTCTCCTTTTTTAGATAAATTCGGATGACCAGTCACTCATAATTGACCATTCTCCACAATGGAGCACTTCAAATGAGCGGCAGATAGGAAGGAAGCGAAATAGCTCTCAACTTTAAAGAGTGGATTTGGGTCAAATCAAACTTCTAAGGAGGTTTCTTGTAAGACCACTTTCTACAACTGTCTTACTTCTTCCGTTTATTGTTTTGGGAGAACTAGTTACACCCACCTTCATAATTATGGCACACACGTTCCAACTTGTGAATGAATTGTCTCCCCTTCACCAATTCCCTTATGTATGGAAATTTAGTTTTTGTTTTTAATCTAGAGAGGAAGTATTCAGTCTCTATTTGAAAACAAACCCTTGATCAAACTGTAAAACCGTGAACTGAATTTTGAAACGCTTAGTTTGCATGCAATATGGGAATTTCTATCTGAAAACAAAGTTTGCTGAAAAGTTTTTTTTTTTTTTCCCCAACCATTTCTGACTTTTCAAATTGAATTAAAGACTTTTCCCGTTATTAGTCATGTGTTTTATTTGTTATTTTAAGAAAATAGCCCTTATGATCATTAAGAATTTCCACGAAAATTTAGTTTGTATAGATTAATCAATTTATGTATTATACATATATAATCATCCGGGGAATGTGACATTTTGTTGAAAGCGACATTTATACGATATGATAAAGGTTCAATTTGCTAAAATCTCTAAAGCTTTCTATAGGATCAAAGCTCTGACCATCAATTCAACTGTTCATGGGCTCAAATCTTACCTGGTATGTGGATGTTTTTAATGATTCGGAATGAATCCCATTTAAACCATAAATCTCGGTCGAATCTTATGACAAACTAAACTTATACAAACTCATTTAAAATGATCTTAATTGCTTTACTCTATAATTTATAATAAACCTTCTTAAATTATTAAAAACTAAAATTTTTACATAAATTACCATTTTGATATTTATTGCGCTAAACAATTTCGGAAAATAATTGTTTTCCTTTAGATTGGAAATAGTTATTAATTAAACTACAAAAAATTTTATTTTTGTGAAAACTAAAATTTAAATATTTGTTAATAAAATAACTGACATTTGGCACATTTGAAACTTTGTAAATCGAGTATTTCGATTGTAATATTTTGTTGCTAAGGAATAAAATCTTATATGTGAAAATCAAATTTTGGGAAAACAGAATTAAACTTCCTTCAAAATGATATACTTGTATAGAATTTTTTTTTTTTTTTTTTTTTTTTTTTTTTTTGCTCTAATGATTTTTACTCATTGCAGGTACTTCATGTGTTCAGGTGACAATTATTATTATAATAATAAGTGAACTTCATTCTTATTTTTCATTATTTTCTTTGTTATTTTTAAGACTTACTAAATAAACATTGTTGCTAAGATTTCATTTTGTATTTTCTATAATAAAACATTTTTTGTGACAATTTTCTATTTTATCTAAAACGTGAAAGGAAATAGTTAGAGTAATTAAATATGGTTTTATATATTAAATACTTGAATATATAGTATCTTAACATACTATATTTTTCAGAGTGCTAGGCAAATATTTGCAAACAAATTCGATTAAGGACATTAGCTATTATATATAACTACATATTCAATCATAAAAATTTGTTTAAGTACTTAGTAATCTTTCAAAATAAGTTCTATGTAGTTCAAACCCACTTCTCTGGGTTCCACCCAGTCCAAAATCGGTAACACCCAGCTTAAATTCCACTAGAATGAATGAAGGAAACCTGTGAAATGTATTAGTAATAAGCAGCTGGAAATTGTAATCCGTTGATTTGAGTGTCAACTGTTGAATTCACTTGTCAGAAGTCTGCACGATCAAGCGTGCGCGTCGACTGCGTATTTTTTTTTTATTTCAGAATTGTTTAGAGCCAAAAACATGATTGAAAATCTAGGGCTCGTGATTTACTGTCCGGTTCATGCCGTAAAAGTATAATAACTAACGTGCCTGGCCTTTCATCACTTATCTGTGTGGCCCGGTGCTGGGTAACACTGAGGAACAATAGTTTCCATGCTTCACGTTACCTGGGTTTTCTCTTACAAAAAAGTCACCTCTCCAAATCTTTTTGAAAGATGTATTCTTTTCTAGATCTTGAACTCCTCCTTTTAAAGTCGTTACACTTTGAGTTTCCTATTCTTTTCTGCGTGTTTTGGATTCAAGATGAAACGGGGATTATCTTATGTGTCTCATGTAAATGTACTGTTTTGTCTTCCTGTTTGGTGCTTTCAATGAATGCACATTTCTTTATTCTTTCGGACTATTTCTTGAAGAATATGAAACACCGGAGATAGTCACGAAGCATGAATCATTCTCATACATGCATTATGATTCGTATACTAAGCTATACATTATTTTTTTCTTTTCAAATTTTGATAGCGAACTCTCCATAATTGTATTAAAAAATATAATTGTATGATAAAACTTGATAAAATGACATATTTTTAATCCTGGGTGACACTTTTTCAATTTTTTTTTAAATTTGTTGTGTTAAAATATGAATTATCAATTTGAGATGAAATAATAAGATTAAATATTAAATTTTGTGTGAAGCTTTCTACATAGTTTTCTTCCCCTTTCCCAAAGTGTGAAGTAAAATTTTAAACAGTAAAATGTTTACATACACACACACACACACTCATACTCTTCCAAAATAGTGAATTCGATTATGTCAACTTTAAATTTAGTTTTTAAAAAGAAACTTAGGAGCTTTCGTGTTCATTGAAGACGAATTTTCCATTCACAAAAGCAATGATTCAATCGTTCCATTCAATCATTGCTTTTGTAAATGGAAAATTGTTCCATCAAAAAAGGCATTTTTATTGAAATTTCAAATCTTTGTAAGAATTATTCACATTTTGAAAATATATGCTAAAATTTGATACTCATTCAAATTACAAATAAATTATAAAACACAACAGAATTAGATAAAATTTAATCTACACGTTACTCATTGAAATTTCTAATTGAATAAATATCTTAAGATAAATTAAAATATGAAATGTCAATTTACATTCTATAAGAACATTTTCCTTTACAATATCTATTAAATCACAAAAGATTTTTTTTTTTTTTTTTTTTTTTTTTTTTTTTTTTGGGAATAGTTTGTGGTCTTATCAAGAAAATAAGTCTTTCAATTTTGTTATTAGGAAGAAACTGGAAATTTGCAAATTAGTTGAGAACTTTTTTCTAGTTTTGCGGACTACCCCTCCCTTCTAATACGTTCTGGGAAATATACGCTCGAATGAATTTTGGTGACGCAATAGTAGACTGTATTTGAATTTTGATGAGTTTCATTTTCATTCATGATAAGGAAAATTCTTTGACAGAAAATGGGTGCTGGCTGTTCGTGTTTAAAGTGACCGTTAAATGACTAACAGTGGCGTTCGAGTTATTGCACTCTTTGTAATGAATGCGTATTGAATTCTGTTTTTCAACCTATCAGCCTACTTTATGTTATTAATTGCTTTTTATTTTCAATATACATGACTGGACAGAGACGTTGCTAGGTTAACTGTTGTGTATTTGTACAACGTATATCATGTGGAAACGCATAATATTTTTCTAATTTATTAAATAATTATAAAGCAAAAGTACGTAGTCTAGTATTAGGATCCTTAAAAGATCCCACGTTCGAATCAAGTTTCACATAGTTTATTCGTTGTTACATTACACTGTTCCCCTCTCTCATTATTTTGAATGCAGAGTAATGTTTGAACAGGTATTTATTTTAATACTGTAATATATTTTCCGCATTTTTAATTATATATATATATATATATATATATATATATATAT
>JAPDSC010123726.1:315262-338327 GCA_026290005.1 Latrodectus geometricus | reverse complement strand
ATATATATATATATATATATATATATATATATATATATTATGCTATGTGTAACAAAGTGAGAAGCATATCTATTTATTAATATGGATTTGTGTAATGTGAGAAAAAAAATTTCTTGGCACATTATTGGTTTGATTATATAAAAATTTTACTTGCTTAAGAATTTCAGTTCACAATCTTAATATCACAAATACAAATTATTTATATATAATTTAAATGTCATCATAATTTGTTTCGCTAATTCTGAATATTAATAAAATCAATTTATATATTGTAGCAAAAAATTACGTTCGTAAAAATACTGAAACGTATAGGATTTCTTGCATACTTAAAAATAGTGATGGTTCAGTGGCTAACGAGTTTACACCGCACCTAATGATACCAACATCCACGCTATTGCAATTTATTTTCCTGCATTGTAGGAAAAGCATTCGTGTAATAGTAAATTTAACAGCGTGTCTTCTCAAAATTCGGTTGTATCAATTTTGCGATATTGAAATTCGAAATTTTGCTATCGGCATGTATTGATTTTATCGGCATTTCTTATGTATCTTGCATCAAAATGTTTTTCGTAAGTATGAATAAGTCATTGCATTAATTTGGTTGTGAGAAATTTTTCTGGTTTATTTTAATTTTTAATTATAGATCATTTCTTTCTTTTGATATAAGATTTGGTATACATAATCATTTATTTTTAAAATATAGTTGTTTCCACTGCCCCTTTTTATAGAATTGTTTATTCTTGGCGTGACATCTATTGAATTTGGAACATCCATTTGTTTCGTAATCTGGAACATAAATATAAAATTTAATGTTTCTTTTTTTTAAAAAAAAAGTTTTATGTTTTCTTATTCTGAAGTATTTTGAGTAAAATGAGGCTGTTGTGTGTGTGGATTTTCTTTTCGTGTCATTAAAAAGAAAAGTGAAACGTTATTCATATATATAAATACTAAAATGCTGAACTTTTTTTACTTATTTAAAAAATTTATTTTAAATAAATTAAGATTCATTATGAAATTTATCTGATTTTTTCGAGTACCAAAACATTTTTTTGATCAGCGTCAATTCTTTGTCATGTGAGAATAAAAGTAATTCCTATAACCCTCACTATTAGTAAAATGATCAGTAAATTATCACAAATAATTTTATAATAATACAAAAAATTCGCATAAACTAAGCTATTCATTCGTTAATAAATCATCGCAACAAAGTTAAAGAAATAATCTTAGGAGTAGTTAATACTTTATGTTGATTTATATCCATGAAAATCGTTGTTTCTTTTTATAAATATTCGTTTAAAAATTTGTTTTTAGAAACTTATAACGCTTTAAAGAACACAATTTTTTATTTTCAGGATGTCCTTAAATTTCTTAGTTTACTTAGCTGATATTTATAGATTTACTTTCCTGGATCTGAAACATATATGACAGCATATTTCTTCGTAAAGACGATTGCAACAATCCTTTCTGAATCAGCAACCGCCCAATAATGAGTCAAAATCTTCTTTTGCCACCAATATGCAATTTGCTCGCGAACAGCTTTTTAACAAACATAATCGCTATTTAATTGACCTTCAACACGCCACATTTCCCCTGGGTCATTGTTCATTTCTCTTAAGCTTCTCTTTCTTCTGTTCTCTATTCTCATTTCAAAGATAGTAAGAAGAGAAATTATGTCGGTTTTCCAGTTTTGAAGTTCAATGAAGTAATTAACCCAATGCTATATAACTCGAGATTTTTTTATTTTTTCTATTACTTGTCTTTGGCTATTCAGAAACCACCTGGTGATTTTAATGCGGCGAATAATGATTCATTTAGTGAATTAGTTCCGTTGATTCCTTCAAATCTTTGATAATGGAAAAAGTTTTTTTCTTTTAATATACACACGTTTTAAACTATTTTTTCCGTTTTATAAGAACTGCATAATTCAATGCAATTAGTTTAATTCATTTTTAATGACATTCGAAAACAATTGGGTTCATTTATAGCCTACAAAACTTGAAGGTTCGTAAAAATAACTTCCAGTGAACACTTTAACAGTAAAATTTAAAAAATTTAAAAGCTAGATTTAATTTTTAGCTAGAAATTAAAAATGGTCTTTGATGTATCTTTCACTACTTGAATTTTGCTAGTAATATTTAGATATAGTACCGATTAGATAAATATCAAAAGAAATATACTTATGTCTTAGAACTACTTATAACATCGTATTCTTTTTTGTGAAGAAATGATCAGAAAATCAAATGAAGATGAATGAAAATGATACTGGATGCAGAAGAAAATATTTTACATAATTTTTTGTTAGTGGATTTTAAAAATCTTTAAAAAAGAAATGAATTTATTATATATTCTCGTAAAAAAAAAGTAATTACTCATAGTTATAAATATGCGTAGAGACACTTGTAGAAAAGAAACTAAATATATATGTGCACGTTGCGATTGTTTAAGATAACAAATATGTTCTGTTATAGAGAGATACTACCGTTTTATTATAAAATTCAAAAAAGCATTATTAATTCTAAGTAACTTTAAAGAAAAACTGAGGTGCCACACATTCCTTTTGAACTAATATTTGCCTTTCATCTTCTTTTTCTTTAAAATTACGAGCAAAATTTCTTCACAATATGTATCAAGATTGAAAAATACATGATCCGCAAAGAGCATTAATTTTTTGTGCAGGTTTAGGAAATTTTAGAAATTTATCTAAAATTAACTGGAACTAAAATACCTAAAAAGATCCCAAAAGGAAAGACGCATAATAACAATAAAACAAAGCTATCTTTTTTTCAACGAAGTAATGTTCATATAATCCTAAGTTTAGATGGTTTCACAGTCAGTTACAAAAGGATAAGAGATGCAACAAAGTAATTATATATTCAAGCATGGGCATCAAAAATGGCAATTTCTTTAAAATAGTTTCGCAGTGCATATTGCTATGAATTATCAAAAATTCCTGGAGCACCCTGTGTGAACAGCTGCCCCCCAGCAGCCAGATCTCCTTGAATTATGTGGAAGATAAGTGTAAAAGTATATAATGAAATTTATACGTAAATTCGAAACATTTTGTAAATGAAAATATCATTAAAAATATTTCAATAAGGCCGAAATACTCGTTGGTTACATAATTTAGCAATATTAAAGCTTTAAATGAATTTGTAACTTTAATCGACACATTGTTTCCCAGACTATTTATTGCTTCTTTTAAGGAATCGTATGATAACGTCTTGCACGGTATTGCATTTAACCCATATTGCATAGGTAACTTCAATGAATTGTAAATAATACATTAACTGTCAAATAGTGTCTCAATTAAGAATCACTAAATCACTGGAATTATTGTTTTCCCCAGCTTAAGGATGAAGTTGTGCGAAAGAAAAGAATGGAGGAACTGTGCTACGCGGAAGTATTTAGGTAAAGCAGCAGCTAATTGCTTTACGTCATTAAAATCAACCTGTCCACAATAGCGCTTCAGTTCAACGTCTTCCTGCCTACTGGAAAGCACGCGATTGTTCGTCACTAGTGACTGAGAATTTCTGTTTGTATATTTAAGGAGTAACTCTGCTGAAAGAAAACATAATTAAGTTAACTAAAGGAAGTTTTTGTCAATTTTTTTATACCTGTTTATATTAAGATTTAATCCGATTACTTTTATATAAAGTCTTGCGTTACCATATCGTTAATTATGTTTGTTAGTTGAAATTTGACAAACTTATCCAAACATTTTTAGCAATGTATCCAATATCGATGAAATTATTATTCTCCTCCAAATCTTGTACTTTTTGTGGTAAAATATTTTTATATTGTTAAAATAAACCCAACACAATGATGAGAATAAAACATTTTATTTTATTGGTACCGATGTGAACTTGTAATAGCGAAAGTGTATTTAGTCTTTTGAAGAGTGTAGGTGCAAACGAAGGAAACCAAATGAGTGCGAAGTTGTTTCGAGCAGTGTTATTGGTTTTTCACACAGGTTTTTCTTTACAGTCCTTATTTAGATGCGAGTTTGTTAATGCTGCCCTATCGAAGGTCAAGTATGTGATTGAATAATTCTCATTTTATATTCTATGATTGTTTCTTAATTATTAACCATTATTAATGTTTTTTAATTATCAACAATTAAGTAATATATTTATTTCGGAGTACATTAATTTGTTGCAACATCATTTGTTTAAAAAAAAAAAATCTGAATAACGCATTTTGATTTACACGAAAAAAATGCGGACACAAATGTCCTATTTATTTTAAATTTATCATGAAGTAAATATTTAAAATTTTGGCTGCTTTATTTTGTATACTTCAGCTTATTATTATATTTTTCTTACAAGCTCATAAAGTAAAAAGAAAAAATGAGTTTGCCAAAATTTTCTGTGAATATATCAACTTATTTGCCGTAACACTCTTTAATTTAAGATTTAATTTTGCTGAAATTTGGTATGAAGAATATTCTTTGGGATTACCATCACATTAAATGGTCAGTAGAATGCATGAAGCTCTATGACGTAATTCCCTTACAGTTTTAGCCTTGACTATGACTTAATTAAGGACATTTTTGTAAATCAAATTTTAATTTTCAAGACAATACATTAATTTAAAATTATTTGTAATCATGTTAAATACACGAAGTCAATTCTAATCATTGACTTCTTTTAAGCTTCAGTTTGTCAGAAATATATTATCACTTTTAATGTATCGCATACAGTCAAAAATACGTTTTACTCTATGTAAATTACATAAATTAAATTGTAGTTTACTCTACAGTAAACTGCATAAAATTAAATGTAATTTAACTTGCATTGAACAAAACAAATATTAATTTACTCGATAGTATTCCTGTTTATAGTTATTAGTTGTATGTTCACAATTAATTAAATGAATCGAAATTAAATTTTTTTGTATATGTGAAAAAATGAAAGAACAAGGTTCTATAACATAATGGCATATTTTTGATGTAAAAACATTGTTCTTTTCGAAATTCATTTCGTGTATTTGTATTAAAAATAATACTGAAAATATTTTTTAATTTTTTGTTGTGATATTTAGATGAAAAATTATACAAGTTTTATAATTATTTTAACTATAATTGTAACTTAATTATTAAAAAATTTTGATTGTATTTTGTTTGATCGTTTTTCGTAATAATTCTAAATTAATTGCTCTTCATTCGCTTTGCTATGAATATTAAATGGAACATGCTAATAGTTGCGAAATAACGTGATTTTAAGAATGATTGTAGTGTACTTAAAATACGTGTTATGAAGTTACAAATGTGATCCAGATAATAGAATGTTTAATTTACCTGTCCTACCTCTCTATATTTTAGAATAAGTTATATTGATCCATTCATATAAATTTACGACTGCTTTATTTTATCAGCTAAGTTCCCCCCCCCCCAGTATTTGCTCAGGTGAAAACTTCTGACCTTAACCGAGTTTTCCTTACGCGCGCGCGTAGTTCTTTCTTACTAAAGAGGAAGCCTGTAATTATATTTCTGACTAACATTCATTCTTTAACACTGAATGTCTTTCGTGCGTTCTTTACTATTTTTTAAAAATATTTATCTCGTGTTCACGTCATCTCGTGGAAAAATTTTCAGATTCAAAAAAAGATTTTGCATATTGACAATGTTAGTATTTAAATTCACAAGCTATTGAAAACAAGAGTGCAAGAATATGCTATCAAGCAATTGCGTGCATTATTTAAGAATTTTTATAAATTATTTTAAAAGGAATATATATAAAACGAAGTGTATAGCGCTATTTATAGTAAAGAAACTTATATTAATTTTTGCAGCATTTGAAATAGTCAAGGTGAATAATTTTTTAGGGCTTTTATAAGATAAAGAAGAGACTATAAAGTTAATTATTTTAACTTCTCTAAAGGAAAATGAAGTGAATAACTTAATTTTTTAATGTTGTGAAAGTAATAAATCTTCGTAGAAAAAAATCATTAGTTGCTAGAAAGAGCTAGGTCATTTAGAAAAAACCGTAAAATTCATTTTATATACTTTTCCTCTTGTAGCATTTTCAAAGCTATTTAGGTATTTTCTTTAAATCGAAGAAACATACGTATATGAGTAGTTTTCCAAAAGCAGAATTTGAGGTTTACTTCGTGGTTGATTGCCCAAACTCCGTTTTTATTCCCGCCACATGCCATTTTCATCTCTAATTATTTTTCCACTTGGGAAAATCTCTAGAGGTAAGCAAAGTCGCCTCAGGTGAAGGACAATTGTTTCGGTTGATAGAATTTGCGTACTTTTTCACTTAGTGGCTCTATTTGCCGATAGTCCAGTGTTTGTGTGTGTTACAGCAAAAATAACTATTCTTAAAATTCCACTAATAGATGTTGAAAAGTATTATTTGAAGCAAGTGACATGAATAAACGTAAATTTTTAAACTCCACTTATGTGAATAAAAAGTAAGCCAAAAGGATCAAATTTTATTAGTGCCAAATGCCTAATTTGTGTCATGCTTATTGAAATACAGTTATTTCGCGCGGGGTTCTGTTTAATCACTATAAACTATGTATCTTAAAAGTATCTTATTACATTTAATCATTTGGGTACATTTGACGAGTGATACTCGTCATCTGCTTACTTCAATACAATACAGTCTTTAAATAATTCAGTATTCAAAGGATTGATTGGAATGTGATAAAGTAATGTTAAAAGTGTATTACGCTTAAACGCCAAGTGCTTTAATAGACATTTAAAAATCAATAATTAGTTATTTGTATTACAAACTCAGAATTGAAAAAATGATTTAAGTTACTAAATTTTTAGTTTATAAATATTAAAATCAGATTTTTTGTAATGGCATGTATAAAATTATGTAATTTTTTAATTAAAAAATATGTAAATAAACGTGTTATTTTGTTACTTTCAACGTGTTTTTTTTATGCATCGGAAGTATTTATCTCACCTTGAGAAATTCCTGAAAGTAAATGTAAATATAACCCTCATAATATTCCCATTTTGAGATTATTTTAAGGATTTGAGAAAGTAATTAATGCTGAAAATTAATTTTTAATCATTTCAACTTTTCATGTTGGTAAGAAATGGTTTTTGTCTTTAGTTTAGAAATATATGCTAGAAAAAATTAAAAATTTTTTTAATCCGAGGGAAAAATAAGCGGATATAGAAGGTTCCGGGATGTGTGTTACCAAGTTTCGATAAGTTTTAAGGAAGTTGAATATCATGTCAACAGGACCCTCTTCCTTCCTATAAAAACCTGGGTTCTTTAAACAACTTTCCTTCATTTTGTGAAAATAAATAAAATTCTTTTGTAATATAAATAAATTGAATATTAATTCCTCAGACATCTAGGATAATTAAAAGATTTGAGAAATTAGTTGTTTCATTATCACACTGTGTTACAGCCTTTTTGATTAAAAACTATTTGAATATTATAGAATTAACAAAATTTAATGTTCTTTCGATTGAAGAAATTTTATACGTTTTAATGAAAATAGAAATGTACATTTTCTAGAATATGTATATTTTTCAATCATTTAAATAATATGAGATTTTCAACTTAAAAATAGATATCTTCAGCTTTTTATCTTGAAAGGAAGTGTGATTTTTCTTCCATAGTGAATTATAGGTTAAAATTCTGTTGATCCTTTTCTAACTATTATTTTAAACGTACAAATTTTTTTAAATATTTTTTTTTTGTCATGTATATGAATAACTGGAAAACATTAATTATTTTTTACTTTTAAAAAGGAATTAATAATTGTGAATTTTTATTATTAAAAGTTTTCCTAAAAGGAAGTTTTTAAATTTTAAATTATATCAATCAGTCAAAAAGAAAATTTTTATTTTAGATAAATGCACAATATAGCGTATATAATTTTTTTATAAATAAATCATTTCAAAACAAAAACTTTACAACGCCATTATGTTTTTTAAAAATTCGTTTAGTTATCTTGCCGCAGTTTCTTTCCGAATCAATTTAATTTCATTTCAAGTATCGTTTTTTTTCCCCCACTTAAAGAAAAAGACCAAATTAAAACCTAATTGCCCCACTGCAAAATATTGTAATTATTTTGCAGTGGGGCAATTAGGTTAAGCAGTAATTTCGTAGAAAAAGAATTATGTTTTTATTTAGAAAAAGAATCGTCATGCTTTTATGAGGTTAGTAATTACGTTCAAGTATACTTGAGTTAATTTGTTAACACTCTGTCTCTTCGCTATTGAAATAAAAAATTTCCTTGTAACTTAAAAAGCTTTACACAAAATCATTTTAACTACTTCATAAGTATTATAATCATTGTATGTATATATATTTTGAAAAATATTGCATTTTACTTTACTAAAATTTCGGTAGAGGGCACCACATAAATGTAGTATAAAGTTTATACTACAGTTTTTTTCATATTAAAAAAATAATTTCTCATTTATTATTTATTTTTTTCTTAACATCATCGATTCAATCTTATTCACTTATAATATTTAAACTTTATGTTATTTTTCTTTTCCTGTTAATTAAAGCATTTAGAATTTTATACAAAATTTCAATTAATGTCTAATTTTAATTTAGCTAAGATTTCTTTACAATCATAAATAATCATTATTATCAGCCTGCTTTAAAATTTTCAGAATTTGTTTCGACTTAGTTTTTGTCATAAATATCATTCACACAGCAAATATTTTTCCTCATTTAATTGCATCATAAAGAAATAATGAATACAATTTTTTGTGTAACAGAGTTTGCGAATCTAAAGCTAGATGAGGCTTTAATTTTATTCTTTATTGGTTTCTTTTATTTACAAATTTGTGCTTCCTAGACTGCTCAACTTTTTCTTATTATTCTTATAAATTCATAAATTCGTTGTTCTTTTGATTTCGTCTTAAATGAAATTAATGTGCCGGATAATGTTGAAACAAATTATCAATTTCAGAAACAAATTCCAAAAATTACCGACTACATCAAAAGTCATATAATGTGTACATAAATTAAAAATGTTTATTAAGAGAAAGAGAGAGAGTAATCTTTTTGAAAACTAAAGACAAGAAAAAATAAATAAATAAAAAAAATGGTGGTGAACTTGAACTTACTCCTTTCTGATATTGCATTCTATTTCTGTTATTAAGAAGATTACCTTCCTAAAAAATTATAAAAATTAAAATAATTTTCTCTTGGGGACTCCTGTTATGTCAATGATTTAAAATATTTATAGATATGAAATGAACCTATTTTTAAACAAACTGTTATTAATTTCAATTAAAGAATATGAATTTTTTTTTAAATAAAGAAAATAGTTGCTTTTATTTTTTTCAGAAACTTCTGCCATTTATCCATTAAATTATATGTAAACAAAAATAATCATTTTAAGTAAAAACATTATGCTGATATGTCAAAAAGAATCTTAGGAAAGGAAAATTGAGCATGTAAAATTAAAACAAAGAAAATGTAAATAGAGCTCTATTTATCCCTTAAATTCAAAATCATTATTTTTCAAAGCAAAAATCTCCCATTGACTCTTGCAGCTGGCATTTGCACCCCAAATAAAAGTAAAATGATTTGTGAATATATTCTATTTAATATTTACAATTAATATTTACTGTACAACTCATAATTAATGATATTTGGAAATGTTATTTTGTTACTATATTAAAATAATTAGTCATTAACTTTAGATACCATTTTATTTTTCAGAACTCTAAATATGTCTAAAAAATTTTATGAGTTTATTTTAATCTTGTTTGTGCGCAAAAGAACCTATTGTAAATTCATTACTTCATTGAGATTTAAAAGGTTTCTGTTGATATAGACTAGGATTATTTGGGTGTGACCGATTACAAAGGAATTTAAAATTCTGCCTCATTACTTTCTATCTATAAACTATTCTAGGTGCATTCATTAATGGAGGATTCTGTCAAAGAAAAATTTAATCAGCATTAGTTGTGAGTCATTAGACAAGACTTAGTATTTAAATGTAGAGATTTTCATGCTATTTATAAAAGAGTAATTATATTAAATCAATTTAACAATATTATATGTTACTAAACCAAGTAATAAAAATTTTGAATTTTTGCAATTTTTTTAAAATTTTTGTTAATTTTTTCAGAGCAGTATTTTAGTTAATAATTTAATTATGTGTATGTAATAATGATCCAACATTACTAACTGTAAAAGTACTACAGAGCTAGCTATATAAGTTTATTCATCACATGTTCTTTGTTTATAAAAGATTTTTGGTGTATATTAATCATAAATTTCTTACAGTATTGTAAATTAGTATTTTTGTTAAAGTAACCTGAAAACAATTTGTAAAATTTGTTACATATTTAATTAGTACTAAAATGTACTAATCAATAAAAATCATACAAAAATTTTCATAAAAAGTGAAGTGATAAAAACAATTGTAGTTTTGGATAATATTACCCCTATGTGACTCACACATTATCTTTTTAAATAAGTGATGTCTTGTTTATGTAACTGATTCATAAAAAGTATTCACATAAATGTAATAATATAGTGTTTTCAATTAAATTTTGAACAACAAATTTCTACACAAATCTAGGAACATTTGAATACATGTGTATATCACTAAAAAGCTTTATTTCATTTTTTTCCTATAAAAGAAGCTATTTATATAACTGTTTCCATGACAAGTGACATCTGTAGAAAAATTTCTGAGGAATGTCAGATTAAAAGCTACACACATTTTGGTTTTTATTTTTTATTCTGTTTGCATGAATTTTCTAAAATAAATTTTTTATCACCTAATTCTCTAATAATAAATCGTGCAAAAATTCAGTAAGCTATAGGTACTTTTTCAGTGCCAAGCTGGAATTGGTTTTCTTTCATAAGTTAACCATTTTCTTATATATGAAAAAATATTAGAATTTGTATTATGACAGTAACAAATTTGTGACTCTTAAATAGTAGTTTTATACTGTTGATATGCTTCTATTTGAGATTTAGAAGAAAAACCACTTCTCATTTCCAAATCTAATTAAAGCATTTTAATAGTATACAATGTTTCGTATAGAAACTGATATTAGGGTGCAAAATATAGTTTTGAAGAAATCTTGTTTTGATAAAAAAAAAAAAAAAAGTATGTCTTATAACATTAATTTTTCTGATATTATCAAAATCTGCTAATAGAATCCAAAATTCATTTTAAACAGCATTTTTTTGCAAAAAAATATGTTTTTATACCAGTTTCTATTTACAATGTTAATAGAAACTTAGTTACTTTTGTAGCAGCTTTTTAATTCTAAATAATACAAATTGTATTCAAATCAATTATAATAAACTATATCTGAACTCATTATTTGTTTATTCTGTTTTTATTTTTTATGCAAACCTAAATTGTTTTGATTATTCATTTAAACTGTTTCTGCAATAAAATCTAAATACAAGTTTTCTCTTTCTTTTAGGAAGGCGCGCCGCAAGGAAAAAGATGCTGTTGCTACATCACAAGAGGAGTCGAAACTTTACTTAGAGCAAGCTGTGTTGGAATGTAGAGTTCCTGAAACAAAGCTAAGAGATGTTATAGATTTACCTCCTGGTATAGATTATAATGAATGGCTAGCCTCTCATAGTAAGCTTAGTTTTGCGGCATAATTTTAATTGGTATGTTATCTATATATGTGTGTATAATTTAGGAATTACATTGATTTATTTTTATTTTAGCTATTGCATTTTTTGACCACATCAATTTAGTGTATGGATCTATATCTGAATTTTGCACTATGTCTGGCTGTCCAGATATGAATGGCCCTAATGGAAGGTAAATAAAAATTTTCTGAAATATATTCATATATACTGTAATTTAGTCATACAAAGTGGTTAATAATTCTGATATACATAAGAAATAACCTTCAAGTTAGTAATTCTGATTTTTTTAATTGTTGACATTAAGATTTATAGCTCTAATATTCCTTAAAAAAGTTAATAGCAAATTTGAAAATTTTATAATTAATGATGAGCTTCAATTTTTTTAAATATTATTTGTTATGTACTTGTAATTCCTTTAACTCTTTAGATTATACTTCAGTTCAGAAAACATGTGAAGTCTATTTAATCTTTCTCTAACGGTAAATTAATTATGAAGGAATTTTTTTTATTTAGATAATTATTAAAGTATCCATATTTTTCAAAAAATATTTTTTATATGCAGTAACATTTCATTAAAAGCATAGAATTTAGTATATTTATCAGTTATTATTTCAGAGCATGTTACAGTTTCAATATTCCATTTTACTGGGAATTAAATGCTCCCTTGTAAAATTTATCAAATGCTGTGTTTCCCAAGGCATTTATAAAAATTGCATTTAATAAAGTGTAAAATAAATTTAAGATATACTTTACAGTTGTAAATACAATTAAAGATTTATTAAACAATAACAGGATATGAAGAGAAAAAGTAAGATTCATAAAATTGGAAACTGTTTTTAATGAATTATTTTTTTAACTTTAAAGACAATGTAAAAAATAGAAAAAGTTAACTTTTTTCAGCATAAACAGATATACCCTATTTTTGAAATAGTTAATAAATTTCTGATTTAAATAATATCCAAAATAGTAATACCTAAAATTATAAATTAATTTTCATACAAATGTGTTTTAATGAACTATAGATGTATATAATTCACTGTTGATGTTGCATGTTACTCATTTATTTTCCACAGAATTTCAATCCAATGAACAAGTTAATCTTGTAATGAAGTTTTTCTGTTTTAATCAAAATTAAGAGTTAATTTTCTTCATGGAAAAGTACAGAAAGATATTAATAAATAATCTTCAATCACTTCATTGTATTTTTGCTATTCCTTGTAAATATACTAAGTATTTAATTTTGTAATAAGTATTTAATTCTTAAGTAACAATCTTAGTATTTTAAATTTTATTTTTGTGCATCTAACTCAAATTATAAATAATTGTATGTTTTTACTCAGACACTTATGTTATATATATATATATATATAGTTTAATATCTCTTATAACATTCAAAACTCATTAGTATCAAGTATTTCCTTACATTGTGAGAAAGTGTAGAAAGTGAGTATTTTTTCCAGGTGTATTGGGAAAAAGGGAAAATTCAGTTTGTCTGGAGTTAAATTAATGCTTTTGCCACTTCAGATATATTTTTGTCAATTCAATGCTCATGTGTAATTGTCTGACCTGAATATTATCAATTTTACGATAGCCTGGGAAAACAAATGTTGCACAAGTAATTTTTGTTAAATGAAACATTACTAATGTTTGTGTGTATATATGTAGGTGAGTAATAATTCATTAAACATAATATATTTAAGAAATTTTAAGATGAATTTTGAAATTTTCTGCATACCATTACAGGCTAGAAAGAAAAAAAGCTATATTGACTAATAAGATTCCACTTACAGATCAGTTGTTGATTCCACCATGATTTGAACCCATATTCCCTAAATTCAAAAGCATTCAATTCATTTAAAAATAATGATAACAGGAAAATAAGACTTGATTTCAAAGGAAAGCTAGGAGAAAATTTGAAGTCATTTCTTTATTTAAAAAGAAAATTTGTTGTCATTGGATTATAGAAATTCTAACTACAATAGTAAATCTTAAAATAAAATTAAATTTTGTGAAAAATAAAGATCTTTAAAAAGAGTTCCTCTAAACATTTAGAAAATATCAAGAATGCTGTAAAATTATTATGTAAAAGATTATGAATTTACAAAAATGTTAAATAAATATAAATATATTTAATTATGTATATCTAATATAGAAGAATATTAAAATATAACATTCTACAGTCAAACTCTCTTATTACAAACATGAATGACTAGTGTTAATTATGAGGACTGGAGATTATGATTAAGGAACTCATAATTGAGAGTGCTTGCATAAAAAAATGCTCTTGAAAAATTCATGTAAATGCAAGCATATTATGTGTACCTACTTTTTTTTTTATTTTTACAACAGTAAAATAAAAGCTGGTTAATGTTTTTTGAACTGTCATATTGTCCTTTATTTATAATTGTTCTTCACAGAAGACGTCCTGCAAAACATAATTTGAAAAATAGCTTCACTAAAGAAATTCAAATTTCTTCTGCGCATAGAAAAGCCATGAAATTTACTAAAGCAATTCAGCTTGAAATTTTTTATTTTTAATCAAAAAAGGATTTTTGAGCTGATTTAGAAGTTTAAAAGAAAACTTAATCTCATAAGTATTGCTCGCTTTAACCAGAATTTGTTTTTTAATGGTGATATGCTTCCGTAGACATCAGTAATTTTAGTTTCCTCAAATAAACTGATTTCTCATTAAGTTAAGGTTTATAAGTGAGCTCTAGTATGATTAAAATCTCATATGTTAAGATATATAAAATACTTCTGTCAAAAATAGTTATCAAGGAATCATTCAAATTATGAACATGATGCATTTCTTTATATTTTAAATCCTCAATATTGATTGTGGTTGAATTTATAATGGCACATGAATATTTGATATTAGTAAAATAGATATTGAAAGTACCTATTTAATTCTTTTGCTCATTTGTAAGAAAGGGCAACACTTAAAATATATTTTGTTAATTAATCTAAGAAGAACTATTTTTTGTCACTCTATTGGAAAAAAATGTCTTTGTCTGGAATCTGATTTTGTAATGCTTTTAATACTGAAAAAATTATTATGAAAATATGATCCTGATTTCCTTGGAATTGGATCATTTATAAAATGTTTGTAAAAGTATTTTAGTATAATATAAGTTAAAGAAAATAACATTAAAGAAATATTATTTTGATTAATATATATATATATATATGTGTGTGTGTGTGTGTGTAAGTAAAAGAAAAATTAAATATTAGCTAATGGTCTAGAGATAAATAAAAAATAACTTTGATTTAACTAGAAATTTCATTCTAACATTCGAAAGATACTGTTAACGCTGGTTTTTACAAATCTCTAATTTATGACTATTTATGTTTTTACAAACTAGAAGCTTATCCCTACCCTGACACCATAGACATAAGGATAATTTTAACTCCCATTTACGAAGTCAAATTTTGAAAAATCTCTTTGTTCTGTGAACTTTTATTTCTTTGACAAAATTCTTTTGACAAAATTCTTTGACATTTCTGTTTTTTTAACTTTTATTTTTTATGATCTGATATTTTTTCAATTTTTAATGGATTTCTTTTTTATATGACATCTTAAAACTTCATTCATTCTGGAATAACAAAACAACACATCTAAACATTGTGGGGACAATATGATATTCAAGACACATTAGTATCAGACATTTGATGGGTAAGAACCATGGTGCTATATTAAACTTCTGCTCTCCTTGTATGCAAGAATATGGAAAGGGGGAAAAACCTTTAAAAGCTTGAGCTTTGCAGTTCTGTAGTTGCTATCATTTTGTTTTGAGCTACTCAATTTTTTAAGTTTTATTTATCAAGGTGAAGATTAAGCCTATTCCATTGAAGGTATGTTGCAGTTTAAGAAATAAATGTATTTATCAATTGAAATAAAAAGAAAAATTTGAAAAGTTGGCAAAAAAAAAAAAAATACTAAATACAATTAAAAACAAGAAAATGTGGAATTCCTTAGAACAACCTCTCGAACATTTTAAAACATTGGAAAAGAATCCTTGAAAATGGAAATGCCATCAAAAGATCTCCCTCCCAAAAGTATTGTAGAGCTGTAACACATTCTAAACTAGAAAACGTTTGCTTTCTTGGCTGAGAAAATTGAGAGGTATGAACACTTCTGTTGATAGTAATGTCATTAAGGAGAAATTCATCTGCTTTGCTATGAAGCTGACTATAGAAGATTTTAAAGCATCAGTGAGTGGCCTGAGTTGACTTAAAATCAGACACAATGTAAACTTTAGATAATTGTGTGGTGAAAAGGGAATCAATAAAATGAAAGTTTTTTGAAATATGAATCTTATTTTACATGTTTCTTATGCATTCAAAATAATTCTTTCTAATATTTTATTAATAAAGAAAAAGTAATTTGTTAAAAAAATAAATCTCAATAATATAATACATTATTTTTCTCTTTTATAATTTTTCTATTTTAATAACTGTTTAACTTGTCACTATGAGTTTGTAAAAACGAGTGTCCACTGCTTATTGAAAAATTCAGGGGAATGAAAACTTAAAATGGTGATCAATAATGATTAAAATTTTAAATAAGTTTTATAGTAAAAAATATGTACATTTAAATTTTCACAATTTCAAGTGTTTTGATTAGATTAGATTTGATTTTAAGTTAATTTTAAAATTCTTCTCCAACAATTGACTTTTTTAAAAACTAACTTAGATGTTGAGGATGGCCCTGTAATCATAAAAAGTGTAAAAAATATCTTTTGCAAGTCTGTGAAATATCTGAACTCTTATTTTAAACATATTCAATTTTTAAAATGGAAACAATTTACATATTTGATTTCAACAATTATTTACTCATCATTCACTTATCATTTTGCTCAAACCTAATGTTCTCTTAAGATTAAAACCAAAAAAGTAATTATTAAATGGTATTTCTGTACATTTATTATTTTTTAAAATTTTCTATTTTATTTTAGAAGTAAATTTACAAAAGCATTTTTTAACAACATTTTCAAACAATTTACCAAAACATTTCTGCAGATACAAATTCTTGCCAAGTGAAATATAGTTATGTTATCTATTGAAAAGTTTGTTTTGTATAATAATGAGGTAACTAACCATACACTATAAAGGAAAATTTATTAATAATTTTTTCAAAATAACTTGCATTATTTATTTTCTCCTTTTGTTTTTCGTTATTCCAGTGTTTCTTTTTAAACCTTCATTTACAATTTTTTAATCAAAGTTATATAATGTGGTTATCCTCAATATATTTTGTATTTCATTTGTATTGAATAAACAAGTATTTTTATAAAAAATTATTGTTGCACAGAAGTACTGTTTTGTTCCTACTAAAGTTGAGCAGTTTTAATGAAATAAGAATTTTATTACATTTAAAACATAATAATTCAGCAAATAATTATAATCATTACCAAATTATAATTATGTTTAATGGATCCTAATTATTTATTTTTTAACCATTAAGTTATAGATAATTGTTTCTGTAAAATATATTTTGCTGTATTACTTTATAAGTTTCTTCACAAAATTCTGAAATATACCTTATAATTTAATCATGTAAAATATTAATAATCCCTAAATATTTTTGTTTCTTTTTTAAGGCAATACCTCTGGTTTGATGAGAAAGGGAAAAAATGCAAAGTTGCTGCTCCCCAGTATATCGATTGTGTCATGACATTTACACAGAGAACATTATATGATGAATCGATTTGTCCTACCAAATTCGGTTTGTATTTCATGATTTATTTTCTGAAAATCTTTAATTTCAATTTAATGTTAATATTTAAATTAATTTTTCATACATGTGTCTTAATTTTTTCTGCAAATTATCTTATGCACTCATTTATGATACATTTTATGCATAGAAAAATGCAGCTTCTATTTTCTATTTTATGCAAAACAAATTTATTATATCTGATTTAAAAAAATTCAGTTGCCAAAACATATCAGTATTTATTAAACTGCTTGTGGGAAAAATTGGGAATTAAACTTGAAAACTGAATGAGTCCTTCTTAAAATAGTTTATTAAAAAATATGAGACTTAAAAGTCTTGATAAAAATAAGGGATTAAGAATATTATCTAATGCTTTTTGAGTTGTCTGGCATAAATTGTATATTTTATTATTAATGATAATATTTTGTAAAGTATATTGCTTCATATTTTACATTTTATTGTGCTCCATTATATTTTATGCTGGTTTGTTTTTTATAACAAAAGTGTAAGCATTTAAATTTTTAACAATTTTAGAAAAAGTTTACATAATTAATGCTACACTGGAATCATTTTGTTTTACATCATGAATTATGGCAGGTTTCTTAATCACTGAATATGGACAGTGACAATTATTTACTAATAGGTTGTTTCAGAAATTATTTGATAAACACCTGAATTGTGCTAAAAATAGATAAAATATTTAAACGTGTGACAGACATCAATTTATTTAAATCAGTTATGGCTTCCAAGGCTTTATTTGGTTGCATGTAACCAAAAAATGATGCATATTTAGTAATGGAAAACTAGATCGAATTGATTCTGTAACACTTGTTTTTCTCATATAGTCCTTAAATTCTTTCAATTTTTTCTAAAAATTGTTTCCTTTTCATAGAATTAGAACAATTCAAATGCTTCAATTTTTAAGATTCAAAATATTATGAATTTAATTTTTAAAAAAGTTCTGCGTATTTTTTGTAATTCTAGCTCTAATTGATTTCATTAACTTGTGTAACTTGACAATATGCAAAATGTAATGCTTCATTCTAAATTTATAAATTTTCTGTGTTAAAATTTATTTAAAAATATCCATCCTAAAGAATGAAGTTATATTGCAAATATTGAGATGTTTTCACTCACTAATCTTATCACACTACAAACCCTAATTTGTGCACTGGAATGATATGCTTCTCTAAATAAAGTTTTCAAATGTCTAACATTTTAAATACTTAAACATAAAACTAGGAAAATTTTGTGTGCATGAATTTACTTAGATTTCAACAGATTCTAAGTAAATTCACACAACGACTCCAAAGGGAAAAAAACACTTACCTTAATTCTTGATTATTTCGAACATGAGTAATAAGATTTTAATGAAGCATTTTAAGAAGCAAATCAATCTCAATTTAAAAGTTTATGTCAAAAATGAAAAGTTTATTTTTATTATAAAACAATATAGAAAATATTACGACAATTACAAGTAAATGGAATGATCTTTCCTCTTTTTGTTTAAGATAAAGCTTTTGTTTTGAATATTTTAATGTTTATAATTTTTAAACAAAAATTTTTCCTTTTTAGATCGTGACTTCCCTGGTTCTTTTGAGTCAATTGTGAAGAAGATTCAACGACTACTTTTTCATGTCCTGGCCCATATTTATCATAATCATTTTAAAGATATCGTGCTTTTAAATATGCACGCTCATTTAAATTCTTTATTTGTGCACTTCACACTCTTTAATGAGCGTTTCAACATCGTTGAAGAAAAAGAAACAGAGATACTTAGAGATCTTGCAGTTGCTCTAAAACTTTATGGCGATACAACTACTGAAGCTGCCTCTGAATCAGAGGATAAAAGCAATGAAAGTGCTACAGCTACAACTAGTGCAATTGCATCAACATCAACAGATGAAGCTGCAACAGCTGTGATAGAAGATAATAATGCAGCTGATTCTGTTAAAGACTGTGCTGTATCAAAAAATAATGAAACCTCCAAGAGGCCTCCAACCTATTCACAATCTTCACAATCGATTGCCTCCTCCATCTCATTGGCCTTACATTCCCGGTCCAGTTCTGGAAGCCATTCAAGCTCTGGCTCATGTGCTATGGACTCTGCATTATATTCTCATGGCACACCGCCAACACCTAATTTTGGTTCCTCGCCCCTAAAGTTCCAATAGAAACTTTTATGTTTTGTCACCCTAGCCATCCATTATCTAACCCTTTGAGTAATTTGAGCAAAGTCTGTATGTCTGCCATTGCGTCTTATTTTCAAATCTTTTTAATAACACTTATATTTTTCATTGTCTTAAAAATCTTTTTAATTTATATGTGAAAGATATAGGTACATTAGAAGAAATTAAGGGCTTTCATTTTATAAATATATTTTTAAGTTGTGTGATGATTGATCTTCACCACTTAAGTAATTTTCATATTCTCATAATTTTTTGAGTTAGTTGTGTATTTTACTATTGCATGCATGCAGACTTTCAGTGTACGTAAAAAGAAAAATTAACAGCTAGATTATGCTACACAGGTATATTGGTACTACTTCTTAGCAAATATTGATATATGATAATGTAGCTCTCTTAGATTGTACTGATAGTTGCAATGAAAAGTAGTTTTCATAGATAAGAATGTAACACTGCCACTGAGCATAAATTATGTGATTGCTGTCTGCAGAATTATATATAACAATTATTGACAGAAAGTACTATTTACAATTTAATTAAATTTAAGAGCAAAAGATGATCATTTTAAGTGAATAATAATTAAAAACTTAATTAAAATATATATTTAAATTAATTGCAGTAATTTTTTACACAATTTATGCTGCATTTGTGTGGTCATTTGTTACATAGGGTGAACTGAATGTTGAAACTTAAATTTTTCAAATATATTGACGTAGCTCATTACATTGGAACTTTATTCAAGTAATGACAACGTGTGTGACAATCACAGCTTTTAGATAGGAAAATAATATTTTTCATCAAAATACTGAGCTAAGTGCAGTTATATTACCTAAAATACCCATGCTGTTCTACATATATTAAAAATTAAGCAACTTATATTTCACAAAAGTGCTTAAATTTAAGTAAATGAAAATTGAAATTTATATTATCTTTTAAATATGTGTAGTTGTATAATATAGCTCCAGTTCTCTATTTCTAATATACTTCTTACTCATTCCACTTTTTAAAAATTAATATTTTTTGGTATTTAATAGTTATGAGTGCCTATAATTCTTTTCAAGTTATGATACATAAGACAATAGAAGTGAGAATATGCATATTAACTGTGACATTGTCATTCATCAAAATGTTTAATTGAAGCCTTCTCCCTCTAGATAATTCATAAACTCCCCAAAGTAAATCATCAGGAACTAAACCAAAAATTTTACATTTTTTCAAATGTGCCTTCATATAATACAATAATATGTGCAGTTCATCAATTAAATCTTGTACTCTATCAGAGTCTACAGTATTTTCCAATTATAATTATTTTTTAATAACTTATTTGCTGATGTACATTTAGAAACGTTTCCTTTTTAATTTGAAGTCAGATATTAATTTGAAACTATATGTATGAGCTCTATTTTATTAAAGTACAAAAATAAAAATATTTCTGATTGTCTACTAATATGTAGCTGGTTGCTGATGCGTGAAAATTTATAAATTGCTTTTACTATAAATGAAGAGTCTTATAAATCTTTTTGATGTCTGTTTAGTTTTGTAGTTGAAAGTTTATTTTTAATTAAATATTTAATTGGATGGCTGGGGTGATTTGCACTTGTGGTTATTTCCTATGTGGATAAAACAGTTGTGATAGAAATCCATTGCTAAAATGTTGGCCTTTTGACAAAACAGCATGGACATTATATAGTATGTATGACTGTTTCATGAGTCTGTGATCATTGTGCATAGAACTGATATTTCTAGATATTTTTTTCTATACCTTTGGGTGTAAACTCTTCTCCATTTCTTTGCATAAATTATTTCGTTATACCAATAAAAAAATATTATATTTGATGATAAAACCTTTAATGTAAACATTTTCTTGTAGATGTTTTTTGTTTCTAATTTTATTGGTTTTACATTTTTTATCTCTGACAAATGTTAATAAAAAAATACTCTTCCACAATTTAATAAACTGTTGAATGATGGGTCCAGTGTACCCCTTTTAAAGGTGCCTCTGGGCATGTGTAAAATTCTGATACTTCTCCATACAAGGATGTAGATTGACAAGAGGATTGTGCCTATTCAAACTAGAGATGACTTACGTGGCAATGATAATGGCTGTGACTTATTTATCAACATAGGTGTTGCATTAAATGTTTTATGTATATAATATATTTTATTTTAAAAAGAAAGTTGACTGAGTTTAGTCACCTGTTATTTCCCTTAATAGGGTCATTGGCTTTGATAGCGTAACATTCTTAATGTTTTTTAAATGTCAGATAATGTTTATTGAAATTGGAAATTTGCTTGTGAATACTTGGAAATACTCAAAAATGTTTTAATAGCATAATTAAATTTTGAATTACTTTTAATATCATGTGAGTTCTAATTTAAATTGCATACTGTTTTCTTCCTGGCAATATAATAAACTTAGTATATGCAGTCATCTTATAGATTTATTTGTTCATATTAATTACTTTCTGTTTAGATTTACTATAGCTCTTTGCTTAATTTAATGAGAAAAATATGTTTAAATAGTTGACTTTTGTTAAAACTGTTTAAATCAAGATATTTTTTTCGCATAGCTTTCTAATAAATGAATTATTTTTTAAGAGAATTTTTAAATTTTATATTAATGATTTGTATAAAATATATAAATATTTTGTGCAATGAATTGTGGTTTGAATGTTATCGTAACTAGCCTTTTGACTGCATTTCAACTAAAAAAATGTATTAATATATTTATAATATTAATATAATATTAAAATACTCATACATTGAATCTGAAAACATTGCTTTTTTAGGTATTAAGAAATCTTCATTTTAACATAATTTATTTCTTTATCATAAAAAAATATATATACCATATAAATTATATAACTATTTTGTGCAATGAATTGTGGTTTGAATGTTATCATAACTAGCCTTTTGACTGCATTTCAACTAAAAAAATTTATTAATATATTTATAATATTATAATATAATATTAAAATACTCATACTTTGAATCTGAAAAAATTGTTTTTTTAGGTATTGAGAAATACTCATTTTAATATAATTTATTTCTTTAACATAAGAAATGCCCTTGTTGGTTGTGATAAAAATGAACTGCACTGTGTATAAAGAGACCAGCTACTCGTGTATTTAAAAAATGTGTATACATTAAAAGAGACTTTGTTACAAAGTGTGTGTAAGACTGAGCTTCTATTAGAGTAACTGGTTCATAATTTTCATATTCTTGATGAGGTTGAAATTCTTGTTTCTTAATGAAAAGGGAATCCACCTAAGAATTTCTAATTATGTGGACTAGCTATTTTTTTATTATTATCTGATATGTAGAATTCTAGATATCTGTACTTTCTTTCATATATTGTTGTAACTTGGTCTCATAATGTACACAAATATAATTTAAAAAAAAATATTTACCTGTGAAGAAGATAAAATGTTAAAAAAATATTTGCTGGTTGTTAGAGATTGTGCACATATACTTCTAGTTTGTTGAGGGACTCTCAAGTATGTTGCACAATCTGCACTTGTACAGTCCTGTAACTTTATGGAAGATACTAGTCAGAATGAAATAAAATAGTATGTTAGCTGTATTTAATTTTTGTGATT
>JAPDSC010123726.1:249035-294961 GCA_026290005.1 Latrodectus geometricus | reverse complement strand
ATATATATATATATATATATATATATATATATATATATATATATAAGAGGCAAACATCATTTTTAAGTATACCCATCGAAAAACAATTGTAGAAATAACATTGTACCAAGTAGCTCCTCATGAAGTTTGTGTTCGCTGTTGAGGTGAATGTCAGGAATAGATTAGAATCCATGTATGGGAAGTTTTGGAAAATTGTAAGACTATGTAAGTCTAATTTGGGAGAGGGGCTGTGAATGTTTCATTGTTCAATGGAAAGTCTGAAATAAATTTAAACTACACTGACCACTAGAAGGGTGGGCAGCTTTAGAAATGGATAAAAACTTATTATTAACGATTCCAATTTTTTAAAAAAGTGAAAAATGCATAAATAGAAATTGAAATTAATATTATTTGCTTTCTAAAATATTTTGTTATTGTAACTAGTGATTATTAATGTCAAAGTTCTTAATCTTTCTCATCACAATTAAGAGATTTAGAGTAAAAATATAAAATTCCAGGCATTTAAATTTTTATTTTTCAGGAAAGTCAAAACATTTGAGAAATTATTGTTATTGCACAATAGCTGTTTTGGAATTCGTTATTTTCTGCCTTTTTAAAAATTTCAGATAAATGGTTGGCCACATAAAGCAATCGGGAAAGCTCATAAGCTGTTTGTATTTTGTAAGCCATAGGTATTGGTTGATCAACACATGTGATATTACAAGGCTCACCATTTAAGTATAAATTGTACATGTGTGACTGTGTATGGGGATTTAAGAATGAAATACGCAGAAATAAAAAAAACACATTTATTAAATAAAATAATGAATAAAATCTAATCAAAGTGCACAATTTTTTTTATTGCATTTTCATTTTTTTTGTTTTATTTTTGTCTACATTTATTTTATGTCTGTTTTATTAAAAAGTAAAAATAAAGCAACAAAACTAAATATCGATACATGCTTTCGAAATAGTTCTCTAATGAAAAATTTAGAGAAGTGAAGTTATGAATAAATATTTTTCAGATGCTCTAATGTGAGATGTTGTGAAAAGCATGGGAAACAGCAAAGAATTATTTTCTAGTTTTTGTACATCCTACAAAATTTTTCTATTAAATAAATTTTCATTAAATAAAAACCTGAAGGTTTGTTAAGAAGTTCCCAATTTAACTCGTGAAACAGCTAATTAAAAGTTTTTTTTTTAAATGTATAATATAGATACATAAACTTTATATTTCTGTTGAAAGTTAGAAGACTAGCAAATTTTATACTATATTTCACATTTCGTATAATCATAAAAACAACAATTAAGCTTCATTATAGCAATTTTTTTAATTTTGTGATTGTATTTAATTTTATGGAAAATTAACCAATGCCTAAAAAAGCATTCTTTTTTTTGTAGAGAGATTAAGCATTTTGTTGTTCAATGATAAAAAATTGGTTCGTTTAACAGAAATTTTTTTAATTTTATTATTTTCATGACAAATTAAAATCTAGCTTGTATACATAATATTGAATAATTTTTTATAACTATCATTAATATATTATCTATGATGTTTTAACTTAAAATAATAAATTGGCAAATTATAAATAATGTGGCAAAGATTAATTAAGTGTTGAGAATCGTTGATAATCAAAATATGTGTGACTATAGCACATATAAAATAAAGCAGATTTCTCTCTCTCTCTTTCTCTTTCAGTTATATAGAATAGACTAAATACGAATTCAGAAATAAATTGGAAAGTTAAGAATATAAATATAAATCAAAATCTTTCTTTGATCTTAATATAAAGTTGTAAGAGAACTAAATTAATTAGGTAGAACCCTGTCTTTTGTGAATGAATCTTTTAATCATATTTTTAAATTGTGTATACCAGGCATATCCATGGAGCTTCTATGGATAAGTCGCTTTGTGTTTGTGGAAACCTTTATTTCATAAAATGAAGTTTTGTAAATAGGGTCGAATCTCAATAGAAATAAATTGAAAAGCTAAGATGTGTTCATAAAGGGGACATCATAGATTCACAAAATATTTATTTATATGAAATATTTAGTTTCTTAGTACTACAATGTATTAATTCACTTAATTAATTCAAACTTCGTGAAAAATATTTCCCATACAATAAAACTGAAAAATTCATTAAACCATACTAAATAACAAATGTAAATTTCATTTTAATTTCTTTTAACTGCAAACATTGAAGGGAAATTAACTTTTTCAAATATTATTTGTGGAAATGATACTTAAAACAGAGCTTATTTTTTAAAATTTAAATTGTATTGTAAATTTTGTCAAACAAAACTACTGTCAGATTTAATTGTGGTGCAAGCAAAAAGCTTGAATAAAACAACTAAACAATTCAAAATTTATTCATAGTAAAAACTCAGAAGCTTAGTTTTTTTTAAATTTATGAATGCAAATGTAAATTGCAACTGTGTTTGAAATTACATTAATTAAAAGTGATTTGTATTATAATTAATGATATTGTTTGAAATTCCTTCAATATTAACCGTAAATTGTATTATTTTAACTGCATAAAAATTACAGATAATTAAATTAAATACATGGAGTTCTTTAGAAACTCTTTTCCCCGAAATGATGGCATGTTTAGCTTTTAGAAACAAATTATTTTTCCTAAAAGTTCATAATCCGCCCAAAAAATACATTCTTTTAATTAAAATATGTGCTAAACTTTCAGACATGTTTGAATTTATTGATATTTTGTTACATATTGTGATCGCAACCTTAACTATGCAAATAACACAAGTTGTAATAAAAATTAAAGAAAAATTTTTGAAACCCCAAATATGCATTTTAAACATTGAAGTAAAAAGATTGACAATTTTAGCCTTGGGGAGATTTCTTTTTTCTGTTGTTTGTTTGTTTTCTATTAACTTGTTCCGGTTTTGGTCGTTTGGATTTTTTAGAGTTAGTAATTTGATCGCGAGACGAATTTGTTCCAGCCTTGGTTCTACCACGTTTAGATTTTGCAGATTTTGCCCGTGCTGAGATTTTGCGTTGACTTGATTTCTGCCGTTGGGGATTTTGATGTCGAGAATTTGTCTTGAATCTTTCCGCAACTTTCACTATTGAAAGAAAAAATAATATAATTTGTTATAAAAAATTTAAAGCGTTTGATTAACAGGATTGACATTTCAGTTTTTAACTTAATAAAGATAGTTTGAAAATTTGATGAGAATCGTTAAAAAAAAATGTAAATTTGCTTGACTGTGCTTTAAGAATTTTCAGAAATAAAATATTAAAAATGAATTAAGCGGAAAAATGTTCATTTTACTTATAATTTACGCGCAATGTTACTTTGAGCCTATATGTATTATCCAATTAATTCTGTTTTAGATCGTCTAGAATATTCCATTCTTTATTTGTTATTTATAGACGCTCTAAGTTGGAAAATTAAACAAAAAAATTTTTCAAATATTTCTTAATTAATTATTAATTTTATAATCATATTTAGAAGTTCAAATAATTTAACAAAGCAAAATAGTAAGCGTTATTAAACATATCTCAATGTATTTAATTTAATAGGGTCATATGTTTAGCAAAATTTTCCAACATAAACGTACCTACATTTAATAATTACATTTATCATCAGATTGTCTAAGTAAATAGCTACTTTGTTATGAATGATAATTTCATAAACTTTCAGAAATTAAAGTACACTTCATACTTCATTCCAGAAGCATTTATAGCGACTTGAAATATTTATATTCAACGAATGTGCAAAAATATTTTTAAAAATGTATCTGATTTTTTTAATATAATAATCAATTATTTTTTATTCAAATTTTAAATTACATACAAAAGTATGTTAATAAAAATCTACTGTATACTTTTAATTAATGCAAGCTTTATAGAATAAATAATATTTAAGAAAGTATAATTTTATTTTCTATAAGCTAAATAATGGTGAAATTAAGAATATATTTTGAAAATCATATATAAATACTATAGTTATATATGAGAAGTTTAATTAATGAAGTGCTCATAGTAAACGTTTCATTTTCAGAAACAGAACTAAAACTCTTAGATCAAATACTGGACTGCACATTTATTTATTTATACACATTTGAAATAATATCGAAACAAACATTATACAAATGATAAAATTATTGATAAACATTTTCCAATATCGCATTGCTATCTTTATCACCAAACTATAAACCATATAACTTTTAGAAATTTCAAAAAGCATTGTATAAATAATGCTCTGAACAAAAAAAAAAAAAAAAAAAAAAAAAAAAAAAAAAAAAAAAAAATCCGTCTCAATATCCGTAATTTTCATTTTCTGAATAATTTTGATTGAAGAGATTCACACTTTCCTTGCTATCATAGAAAAGAAAAAAAAATCATACATGAAATTTTTTTAATTGTATATTCTTATCACATTTACTTTATATTAGAAAGATTTATATTATAAAATGCCTATCTTTCTAAAATTAATTATTTGTAAATTTTAAGAATGTTTTAAGGTATTTTTATTAATATTCTTATTTAAAAGTATATTAAAACTTGTGCTAAAGAAAGATTTAATAATACAATAGAAAAAAATTGTCAACTCATTAAATGTTTTGATATTGTATTTATTGTAATTTGTAAAACATATTTGAAGGCCTGTTTTCTCATGTTTGTGATGTTTGAAATTACAGAAAATCCGCTTTAAAAAGTATTCTCTTTAAGCGGATTTCCCCTTAATATGAAGGAATTTACTTTCCGCTTTTGAAAATTGATATTAGCAATAAATTTATCTTCTTTTAATGCTTATTACTGCAATTAATGCAATTAAAATTGAATATTTGAGAGAAAAGTTTTTTTTATGAGCAGAAGATGGAAAACATTTTTTCAAAAAAAAGTACCTATTAATGAAAATCAGTTTTTTTTGTAAGACTAGATAGTTTGCTGCGATTTTAATAAAATAAGTATTTATAGCATATGATAATGTTGCATACTTTTTGTTTAATCATTTTTATTTGCTTTCTGATGTTTTGCTTAATTTTTTCTTCTGTATTGCATAATACATTAGTTTACGCAATATATTTTGCTCATCAGTAAATTTTAATTTTATAAATGATACATAGTTTGTCATAGTTTATTCTAGTTCAAGAAAACAAAAAATTGGAAATTTGTTTGCTCAGATGAACTAAATTTGAATTAATTAAATTATTGTGATAAGTTAAATTATTGTGATAAGTTATAAAATGTTATAACATCCTTTATATGATTTCCAAGTTTATTTATATATTAATACTAAAACTTATTTTCATATAGTTTCGTTTCTAAGCAATATAACTTAATTTTTCTAAAATGTAATAAAATAATACATTTAATAATAGTTATTTCTAAATGGAGCTTTATTTTCAAATGTAACGTAAAAAAATTTTAGTTAATGACATATGTTATATTTTAACAAATAATTTTTACGAACTTTATTTTCAGTAACATTCTTTATTCACTTTGCTGCTTAATTTATTTTAGAAAATAAACAGATTTTTTTTGGATTATTGAGAAATATTTTTGTTAACTAACGTCAAGGACATTAAAATTTTAGATATTTTAAGGCTGAATCGCCAGATGTAAAAATTTATATTCTTCAAACAAATGTCGTTTATATATTAAGGTAGATCACATCTTTATTTAAAGAAAATGTTATGCGTTTTTATGTCGCAAAAGAAAATAAAATATGCATCGCAATCGTTTGGCAATTCTTGAGTGGAAAAGAATTGCATTTTTAGGTATGAAGATGAAGTCTGATCTATATTGGCTTTTCACTTGTAGTGACAATAGTACTTGCAGTTGTTTTATCAGCCTTAATTAATGGTGTCGTTTTATCATCGTTTGCAGTTATTGTTTTATCACCTGTTGAATCTTTACCCATGGTATTGGTCACTGTGCCATTAACATCTGACCCAGATGGAGTTGTTGCCTTACCAGTTCGTAATGTTGCCGGCGCATCTGCTACTTTAACTGTTGTTGGCAAAGGAGTTGCCTTGTCACCAGCTTCTGTTGTCATCAATGGAGTTGCGGATGTATCAGCTGTCTTTGCTGGATCTGCAGCTGTAGGAGCTGGAGTTCCCTTATCTGTGATTAATGCTGTAGAAGTTGAACCAGTGTCCTTAGAGACAGGCGGTTTTGTGAGTGGAACAGTTGTGTCATGATTTTGCATTGCTGTACTAGACATTGGAATTAACTTCGAAGTATCTGGAGGATCTGTATCCTCTAGAGTGGATTTATCAGTTTCCTCTTTAGCTTCGTCAGTAGATCGTGTTCCATCAGTTTTTCCAGCGTCTGTCGTCATTTTTTCGTCTAATACTTTTAAACCGGAGTCATTAGCTGAAACTGTAGTAAGAGACGCGGAGTCTGTATTCTTTATGTCAGCCGAAGTTACTTTTGTTTCATCTTTTTCTTTTAAAGTGGAGGTAACTTCATCATCAATGTCTGTGGCGTTACTTTCCAAGTTACGGCCTCCAAACCCTATAAATACAATTAAAATATCGTCAATTGAGAAAAAACATGCATATTTAAAAATGTATTTCAAAATGATAGGTAATATAAAGAAGTTTTATTTTTAACTCATTGAGATTATATACTTATGTGAAATAAATAAGTTTGGGAGAAAGTAATTTGACTTCATATAATTTAATGCAAATTTATATGTAGTTCTATAATTGTTTAAATAAATAACAAAAAAATGGTGATCTTAATTTCCTCAAATTCAAAATATTTATCATTGTAAATTTCTGTATTGTATCATTGTAGTTCACCATTTTGACGGGAACAATTTTACAGGTACATTGTTGGTGGTAATCAGCTTCATCAGGACCTTTTTACTTTAACACACATTAATACATTCGATTGGCAACATAGAGATGAAATAAGTGAGTCAATATAAAATCCTTCATATTCTATAATTTTCATTTAATTTCTTCCCTTATTTAACCTAGATCTTTAATCAGCTGTTAACTGTACTTATATAATTTACGATTTGATTAAAGTACAAAACAATTAAATATAGCAATTGATAGATGGATCACAGAAGTTGGCAAAAGCATGATGAAACTAAATACAATAGCATAAAAATATTCTTTTAACTAAATTGCAGCTTACTTTATTTATTTTTTAGATTTATATAATCTTCACTTTTAAGAAAAGTGTTTTAATAATAACCTTTGCATTAATAAACATAATTTAGTAAAATTTACAATTCACACAACGTTTAGTTTTGAGGCTCGATATAAAACAACTTTTCTACATTTGTCAAAAATAGTTTTTTTTTTCCACTAACATTGCATTGTAAGAACTTTTATTGATACACAATATAATTAGTTTATAAGATTCATTTTGACTCTTATTTGTAAAAACTTAAATTTGCTAGGATAAAAATTGAAAAAGGCTCTGTACCAGTAGGCCAAGCAGTATCGATTTGTGCAAATTTTGAGCTTTTTCAGTAATTGTACCTACAAGGAGCTCTTCGATTGAATGAACACGCTTGTAATCAAAAGTGGATGCATAATAGCAAATTGGATGATTATGCAAAGAGTCCCAATGACATCGTTGTTTATTATGCTATGCGTTACAACCTCGTTTTTACCCCTCTCTTCCTGGTATTTTTCTCTCACGTTATTTAGACTTTTAACTTTAACTCACAGCATCTGCATAATCACATGTAATGATCTCATAACAAATTATTATGGCTGAAAACAAAATGGCATCGCGTAGTGTTCAATGATGAATACCATTTAAATTTGATAGCAGACGGTCTTGCATCATTAGATGTATGTGTGTAATGTCATGTCCAAGTGGGGCTAGTCAGCTTTTGTTTTATTAATATACAATCATTAATATACAAGCTGTATTTTACGATGTGGATTCATACTAATCATATTGTATACAACTTGTATATACAATAAAATAAGAAAAAACTTAGGCTTTAATTTCAAACTCATTCTAATTAAAAATTTAGGTAAAAAACTAGGCTATTCTAATTAAAAATATTTATTGTAAGTGCTTTTTCCTTAAATGAAGCGATATTTTGAAATTTAGTTGCTGTAAATGTAACTTTTCATTTACTCATGTGGTTCTCACGTTAAATCCGTTACTCATGTTCATTTACTCAATCTCATTCGTTTGAGCAAAATCTATAAATGTCTTTGTCAAAATTAGTTTTATTTTGGTGGGTTGAATGGTAGAAAACAATACCAAAGGTATTGTTTTATAAAATGCCTTTAGTTGAAACTTTGTACTAAAATTATCTAATTAAATTTATTAGCATTTAATTTTAAAGAAATAAATACATAAGAATATATGGCAACTATAAATACTTTTTTTCAGAATATTGAAAATAAGGTTAAGTAATTGAGGCACAAATTATATAAAATACAACCTGTTTCTTGTTAAAATACGTTTGCATTAGAATTATTCTATTTTTTTTTAGACTTACCTTGTTTAGGGCAAAAGATAGGAAAGATGCATTTACCACCAGGACCTTTAACGTAACCAGGTTTGCAAAAGCATCCTGTGACACAAGGATGTGTACAAGGATTTAAGTGGGAATAATTCTCACAGGTTGCTATGCATGTTGGGCCACAAGCTTTGAACATTTCATTTTCTCCACATTCTTCATTATTATATTATTTAAAGAAAAATAAAGAATATAATAATTAGTAAGTTTATATCTCATATGTAAATTATATATAGTTATATCTCAAGACTATCTCATATGAATTCACCAGATTAATTTTTTCTAAATAATAATTTCATTTATAAATTTATAAAAATACCATCATTAAAATGCCATGATATGCATAATGAGATATTAATATATATATATGTGTGTGTGTGCGTATATAACATAAAATGATACAATAAATTTAATTTACTATATTTGTTGTAGTTAAAAACGATCATTAAGAGTCTTCTATAGTTAATATTCAATGAAATGCAAGCATACTGATTATAGAAGAAATTTATTAATGACATTAATAGCTCAAAGCAAATAAAAATAAAGTGCTAAACATATTGAAAAATTGTCCAAAGCTTTAATAAAATTATAGGAACTTTACTTCAAGCAAATTATATATACAAGTTTTTGAAAAAAAAAGATTAGTATGAAAATAATGGACGTAAATCAGGAAAATATAAATGTTTTACACACATAGTTTTCATTAAGCATTTAAAACGATGCAAGTCTAATACAGATTCCAACATAGCATACTTATAAATTGTATCACATGCTCACCGAAAAAATGGAAAATAAAATGAATTATTTAGATAAGTTTTATAATTTAAACATAATTAAATTATAAAATTTACGTACTGGCCTGGGAAACACAAAAGTAAAATATTTAAGTGGCACATTTTTTGAAGAAATACATGCATTCATTTCAAGGTTATTTCCATAATTGAAGGTATTGATTGATGTTGAAACTGTTTAAACAATACAATAGTTGATTCACAAAAATGATAGTATGCAGCAAGCTGAAAAATGTAAACTGCTAAAACTATTTAAAATATTTATTTTCTAGACTATAAAATTTATCTTGCTTATTGTTTCTACTGTTGTCAGGGATGATAAGAGCAAAACGCTTCCAACACACAGAACTTCCAACATAAAGGATATTGCTAAGAAAACAAGTGGTTCAACGGAAAGAAATGAGTGACTGACAAAGAAAAGATTTGGTTTTTATCAAGAATTCCAATAACTGAGTTTTAAAAAATTGTGCTTTTGCTTATCATATTTCCTTATAATTTTTTTTATTTTATATAGATATGCAAACGCCTTTATCAGTAACTAAATTGAAGCCCATTTATTCTCACAGTCGAAATATATACTTGCTACAAATATTTAATCTATAGATTAACTACTAAAATATCATATAACAGTGATATTAAAAATTTTATATTTTGAAATAAAAATACTGTTTAATTTTTGCCTGTTTCTCAAAAATTTATTTGAGTGCTAACTGAATATTGTGGACAGTATATTCATATAGTTATTTAGCTATCCTCATATTCTTGTGACTACACCAATCAAGAGCTATTTCGAATGGAAATTCTGGAATTTATCCTAAAATGAAGGCAATTTTGAAAAAAGGACGAATAAACATAGAGAAAAGTACAGTATTATTCTTGAACAAAACCAAAAAATACCTTTGAGTTGCTATTATTTAAACTTAAGCTAAAATGTGCCAAATCTTAAATTTTGTTGAATTTGAACCCAAATTTTACAATTTTCTTAATTCAAATGAATTTCTAAACTCCTGCAAAATGTTTAAGTAAAAGAAATAAAAATTAAAATTTAGATAAGACTCGTGCTTAGTACTAAATGTTATTGGCTTTGAACGAATTAAAAAAAAATGGCAAATAAAAAATATAAGAATACAATCTTCCTTATCTTTCAGTAATTCCTTAAAAACTATGATAGGGAAATGTAGAATTAAATTTGAATTATGTTGTAAATTATTCATTTCAGAAGGAATAAGTTTTTAAGTATTATATATCTATACTCTCAGTCAGTAATATTCACAGAAACTTTTAAAATAATCGAGAAATTTTTGAGAATATTGATAATCTTTATGTTTTTGCTAATTGATAAACAGACACTATAGGTATACACAGTTTTACTATGATTATACTATGAGGTTGATTTAAATTGCTCTTAAAGAGCTTATATTATCAGTCTTAATCGTAAGAAATTAGCACTGAAAGTTCAGATCTGTGCATGGTATTCTTGAGAGACAATATGTGGAATTAATACAAATTTTAAATGAGCAAAATATTTGCAAAGTCTGTTCTCATTAAAAAAATGGAAATTCAAATGCCTTCATTCTCATTTAAAAAAAATGGAGATTCAAATGCATTCATTCTCATTTAAAAAAAATGGAAATTCAAATGCATTCATTCTCATTTAAAAAAAATGGAGATTCAAATGCATTCATTCTCATATAAAAAAAATGGAAATTCAAATGCATTCATTCTCATTTAAAAAAAATGGAGATTCAAATGCATGAATTAAATATTTTACATGTGTGCGAGATCTTACATTAAACATATAAATTGGGAAATTATATCCATAATATTTAATGTAAGTATCAAAATTAGTTACAAAACAAGGATTAAAATAAACATCTATTTTTTCATTATTTTTTTTATGTCGAGTGCCAGTCAGAATGGCAATATGGGGTGCGCTGTTCCACTTTTCCAACTAAACCATAATTTGGTGTGCAGTCCGACTTTTTCTGTACTCGCCTGTCATAGATACCCGTTCATAGGGTAGGTAAACATTCATACAAGAAAAGAAAAAGACAGGAGAAAGAAAAAGAGAAAGTGCATCCATGTCCGAACAAGGATTCGAACCCTATCCGAAGTCCGGCACGCTGACTACTAGACAAGGTGGATGGCAATAAGCATCTAAAAACTAAATAAAATAAAATCTAAGTAAAATAAAAACTAAATAAAATAAAATCTAAGTAAAATAAAAACTAAATAAAATAGTACTAAATAAAAGACACATAAAATACAAATTTCTGCAAATTACTAATATTATTTTTTTTTCACATAAGAATATCAATTGTTCCAGAACAATTCGAGAGAATAAATTTCAAAATTCGTAAAGGAATTTGCTTCAGAATGATAATTATTAGTTAAAGAAAATATTTCATTAAATTGAAATAACTCACCCATAGGACATTCAGTCGGTTGAATGCATTTACCATATTTATCTTTGATGTAACCTTGTTTACAGAAGCATCCTTTAGCACATACTTTCGCACACCTTGGAAAGTGATTAGTGCAGTTAGCTGGGCATGGACTACCACATTCTAAGTATTCTTCATTTTCATTGCATACTATGGAAATATATACAGTATTTATGAAATGAATATAAAATTGCATTGTCTATAAATTAAATTTAAATTAAAATAGTTGTAGGTTTTGGCATTGTTTATAAATATTCTTTGTTTTGAAATATAATTTTTAACTTATTCAGGATTCTTGAAAGTTTACTTTAGTACTTGACAGAGATTGTGAGTTATATGCTTAATTAACAGTTTTATTTTTGAGTATATGCATTGATCTAAGACTATACAGAGCTATTAATTGTATTCTAAAGGAAATCCTAAAATGAAATAAATTTTTGAAAGGATCGGGAGAATTAGTACAAAAGAAAATCAGAATACTATTATTTGATTAAAATTAGTATATATCTTTAATTTACCAAAAACTTTAGAAAAGTGTACCAAATAATAAATTTTCTGAAATGTAAACCAGAATCTTAATATGTTTTTGATTTAAGCGAGTCCCTAGAGTCAGTTGATTTGTTCTAATTTGAAATTTCAACATTTTCGAGAGAAAAACAAAAATCACACTCTATTTTAAGAAATGATTTTAAAATTATTTTATATTGTTACGATTTCTTCGGGGCATCGAGGATCTGATATGCTTCAAAAATAAAGATTAGTTTTCTTCTAAACAAACACTTTGTTCATTGTTCTTACAATGAATGTAATGACTTCAATTAATGTAAATTGTAATTTTTACAAAGGCCTAGTGATCGACAAAGATTCTATTGAACATAGTAGAAATAAGACTCACGCTATCAAAAACTAATGACTCAGGTATTTAACTGATTTCTTACTTAGCTCTCAAGTAACTCGTGCTTGACTGAGGCAGACATTTTTACTTCTTCGATATAAGCCATGGATGTTTCCAAGATATTCCTATAGTAAGTCTATTGGGCTATCATTTTCTGTTAGTCCAATTGACTCGAAACTTCGAAAATGACAATTTACTTTTAGTTACCAAATGTCGCCAAAGAGCCAAAAATATTGCCAAACTGTCTTAAATATCCGACTTATTCCTCAGCTTTGCAAAACCGCTATTTAAAAAAAAATCAACATTGTTTAGACAATAATTTCCCAAATTAAACAATACTAATACAGTAAAACAGGCAATAAAACAAAAATATAATACATTATACAAATATTTGCACTATTTACATATATCTTGACTATATTCTTTGCGGTATGAGGATGTTACAATGAAGTAAAATTATTTGAAATGCTTTCTGGAAACCTGAAGGTTTCCTCCCATATTTAAATAGTATTATCCAGCATTGTTCATTCCACATAGATAAATTTTTTCAAAAAAAATCCTTAATCTTAATTTAAGTTTCATAAAAATAATTACATTATCTTAGTACTATTTATTAAAAAAGGATTTTTTTATTCCAATGTTTTCATTACTCATTTGGACCTAAAATTAAAATGTAATATTTATATTTTAGTTTAAAATATTTTCAATAGATTTTATACATAAAATATGTAATTTTAGAATATTTTCATGATAATGTTACTCAAATTTAGATAATGTTACTCAACTTCTTTAAGCAAATGAAAGCAGTATTTCAAAAATAATTGGTAAAGTTTGCGAGAAATTTAAATAAATAAGAAAAATAAGCTGAGTTCTAGAAATTGTACTTAGAAATATATACATACTATGAGGGCAATTAGATGGCAAAATGCATTTCCCTTCTGGGTTTTTGATGTAACCCTCTTTGCAAAAGCATCCTTTAACACAATTATTCAGACATTTGGGTGCCCGATCGGCACAATTAGCAGGACATGCTGGTCCACAATCTTTATATTCCTCATTTTCACCGCATACTATTGAATAAATGTTTAAGGATAATTGCAATTAATTATATTGAAGTATGTTATATTAAAAAACAAGGCTCATTTGTTTATGAAATTGGTACATACATTTATTTGAAAACAATTTAAACATTTATTGAATATAAGGCAATTATTAATTATAGACATTTTTAATAAAAATATCCATAATGAGACAAATTGATATATGTTTTAAAAGTTACGAGATTTAAATGAAATAATGGAAGATAAGATTAAAAATTGAGTTACGAAATAAATTATAGGTGAATTATATTCTCATTCAATAAAGAAGAAAGTTCACTCCAATTCTTTTCGTGTTCGTGCTCACAAATCTCCTCTCCTTAATCTTCCATTTCTCTACATTGGGGTGTGGTTAGATTTGCTTACAAAAGTCGGTATTACTCTGGCTTCATTCTCTAATACCAATCCTCATTAACGTAATAACTATTTTTGTAAGTATCAAAATTTAGAATATCCATATTATACTAGAAGTTAGATATTGTTATAATAGTTCTGAAATATTTTCAATATCCAATATTTTTTCTTTTCTTGTGTAAAACTTACTTTTTATATTTTCTTGTGTAAAACGTACGAAATTAAGCATAATTTATTTTAAAGAGAATATTAAATTATGCATTTAAATTCATTAAATTTAAATAATCAATAAAAAATACAGATTCTGAAACAAGGTGTGTATTTGTTGAATATTTTGCTGATCTAGTTTCTTTGGTTTAAATGCACTCATCTTTATTTGATTGCGTGGATGTTATTTTTAAATAAAACCCCCATATACATTTATATAATCTATTTATATCTTCATTTTTGTAAAAGTTCAAGTAATAAATAGAGTAATATGATGGTGAAAAGAGTATACAGCATAATGTCATTTACCGTATCCATGATCAGCAGAAAATAATTCGTCAGCAGATGACTCATCAACAGATGAAAGCAAATTCAGTCTTGATGATGTGCTCAGATAACAGAAGCATGGAATTGAATGATGACATACAACTTTATTTAATGATTAAATATCTATATTATTCTCTTGTTTTATGTAAATGATATATACTATCAAAATTCTTTATTTTCATAGTAAAATTATTAATATTATTCCAAATATGTTTTGATTGAGTTTCAAATGCAACAGAACAGATTAGCATTCATAAAGTTTTTCCTTTGTATAAAATTATAAATTACAGTACATCTATTTACATTTACTGCTAATAATATTACCATTCAGAGTTCTGTTAATATTTAGTAAGCAATATAATGCTAATTAATTTCTTAAATCTGTTAGAAAATTACTAAAATTTATGACCGTCATGGTTTCTACGATTTTAATCTGATATAAGAATATATATACAGGTAGATATATACACGCATATAATATTCATAAAAGTAAAAGAAATATTTTGGAAAATGCTTAATTTTATGATTGTTATATTACTTTTGGGACACTCAGTGTATAAGATACACTTTCTTCTAGGACCTCGAACAAATCCTGGCTTACAAAAGCAGCCTTTTTTACATGCTGGGCAGAGTGCAGCACTACGATGAGGTTCAATACAAGTGGATTCACAACGGGGTCCACACTTCATAAAAATTTCATTCTCTTTGCAATCTAAAGATGCAATATATAGAAATATTTATTAACATTAAATTTTAAAAAATCATCTAGTTTACATAATATTATTACAATTTTAAAATAATTGTATAATAGTTCATTTGTGTCAGTTAATGCATACTATTTATTTCATAAATTCCCTGTACATATTAATTAAAAAGTTTCGCTTTTTATAATAATATTGGGAAAAACACATTCATCTAAATAGTTCTCTTGAGTAAAAGTTCATATTTTTCATCATATATACTGTTTTCGAATTGAAATAAATGAAAGAAAAATGAATTACGAGTATAAAATGGAATAATATTTTGCAAACTTGGGTTGAGACATAAACACCTTAGATATTCTATTATTTTCAAGTGGTTATTTTATTTGATATTCCGTAGAATATATATAAATTTAATTCTCCTATAATAAACTATGTTCTTAAATCATACGATACGATACGAAATATATGACTTCTATACAAAACCAATAAGTTGTATATTCCTAATAACAAAAATAATAAATTCTGGTCCTTAAATTCACAGAAAATGTATTTGTGCAAATTTGTAAATATCATAACTTAACAGCTTATTAAGATGTTATGGGAACAGCTCGTTTATTCACAAATTTCAATGAGAAAATTTCTATAGTTCTTTTCTAAAAAAACTAAAGTTAAAGAGTTCATATGATATTAAAAAATGGGATGTTGATAAAATTTCAAAGATTATAAATTTTTCCATAATGTGCAATTTACATTGCTTTAGTCCGTAAATTACTGTTACAAATTTCCTTCGTGATCAGTTGATAATAAACCTATTCTTAAATTGTACTTATATTTTAAAATCGAAAACACCGTTCCTCTAATTAAAGCACCTTTTTAAAAATTTTAAGGTATTTTAGACAAAAAAATTGGGGATGATATTTAACGCTTCATACCGGTTTAAATGGACTAGTTGCCATAAAAAAGTTCTGGGAACTAGTTGTAAAATAAAAAATATCTGTTATTTTAAAACTACTTTCTTATAAAATATATATCTAAATATTTACTTCTATAATGTTAATAAAAGTGTGTTTGAAGCATATTACGTTTTATTCAATATATTTACTTTAACATATAAGTAATTAATTTCTTAAGCAAACGTCTATCAATGTAAACTAATGAAAATTATTTAGAAAACAATCGTACAGAGCGATTTAAACTAAGAAAAATAAATTGCTTTCATAACTTCCGCAATTAAAGCTTGAAACTCGTGTATTGCAAGAAGAAACCAGTCGCAGAGAGAATTTAAAAACTATCCATTCTGAAATAAGTACATTGGAATTTGCTGATTATTATTTATTCAACTTCATTTCCTCATTCCCAAACTCATTCTCATGCGATGAAAGAAAGATTAGACTCATTAATAATTATTGGTAAACAATCCAGCATTATTGATATTATGAAATTTTATGTCATTGTCTACCACTTAGAATATTTAATTCTAAAATAGAGACTATCATATTTCGGCGTTTCTATTATATTCTTTCTACGTTGAAGTTATTTTATCATAGAACAAAATTTACGTGATATTTGAGAAATATTGTAAACAAAGTCACCACATAAATTCTTGAAATAACATGTAAGTTATAATTTTATAAATTAAATATTTTTGTCTGTTAGCTGCTTCACATTCTAGGTGAAATATTCTTATGACTATCACCTAGATCGATGAAATATAAGTACAATATATTATTGCAAAACATTTGCCCGTAAAATTTGTCTGAAAAATAGGTAATAATATGGAACGGCGATTCGATTTTCTTATTGATACTGACAATATTTTTCTGATTAATTCATTTATTTTAAAGTAAAATTTTTTTATTATTTTTCAAAACATATTGTGTAAAACTCTGTAATTCAAAAAAAAAAAAAAAAAAAAAAAATCAATATAGTCATATAAATTATTGTTTCAATTAGTTCGCATATAAATGGTTTATATATCGAAGTTTTTTTATGTAGTATATACCTATTTATTCTCATTATTAAACTTGCATGGCATTTATCTCCATACATAATTAATAATAATTACTTAGAGTTTGATAAATATAATATTATTTAAGTATCAATCTTTTATATTATATGATATAATAAAAATGTACATTAGAATGTACAGTTAAAATGTTTAGTTTAGATTAGATTAGATTAGTTTCATTTATTATTTTATTTGTTAGTCTCGATGAGTTATTAACACTTTTCTTAAATGCAACTGGATCAACAAATCAGCTGTTAAATAAGATAAATTAATGTGTTTTATTTCATTGTGCACATTAAATACACATTAAAACTGTTCTCAATCTGAAAAGATGAAAGAATTAAAGATAAACAGTTTATTAGAATGTAACCGTAATCACGCTTCTTCATTAGAATGGGCATGTAATACATATAACAGACATAAATGACTAAGCTTGTATTTCGTGATGAAAAAAGATGCGGTAAAATTGCCCTTACGAATACGTAATTGCTTGAAGAACAGTAGATGTCATATTTTGGCTGGGAATAAAATAGTGATTTTATGATGGCAAGGACAGATTTCAGGTTTAATAAATTATCCTTTTCTTTATGGACAATAAGACATTTTAAGAAGCGCTGAAGCTTAAGAAAATAAACCTATCCATAAATTTTTTGTGGTGATAATTAAGAATTTTTGCATACTAATGTACAAGTAATTTTTAATATAACTAAAATCAATTAAAAAAATTTGACTTATTTTTGCACTTTCTATCGATAAGCCCGATAAACAGTGTGCAAGTCATCATAATTCAAAAAGTTTATATGCAATGATTGACATTTCTATCTAGTGAATTCCCTAACAGTTATTAAGGAATATACATGATACGATCTAGATTAAAAATGCTACAAATTGTAATTATTTGAATGCAAAATCATATTTTTGATGTCGTTTTGGAGAATAAAAAATATCAGCCACTAAAATCTTTTATTAATAGTTTGATTTATAAACCATTTGTCTATCATATAAGATTTGAGAAAAAATTTTCATATTGTGTTACAAATTGGAAATGTGAATTATATATATATATTTTTAATTTTGTGTTGAATGTATATAAAAATTTGTTTAATTTCCGTGACTTTTTCTCACCTCCGTTTCGGAAAAATAGTTCTCATTGATCTTTATAAACTTCTGATCACTGCGAGCAACGTATGCATTAAGAAACTGTTTTCCTATTTAATTGTCCGATTCAGGTTTAAAACGGTTATTAATGACATATTTTAGTATCAATATTTTCTGAACTACCATAGTAAACATAGAACATTTCAACAATCGAGATTTATAATTTACTCCATGATACTGTAAAATGCAATTCCTTATTATTTTCAAATAATGTGCATTTATCTATCAATGCCAGTGGCTTTATATGAAGCTTTCCTAGTTTTATACTAAAGCAAACTAACAAATTTGGAATAAACACAAGAGCAACACATTCTTAAGAATCAAAAAGTACAGACTCTATTAAAATTGCTGAAAATGTTTTTTATTTTTCAATTGCTGTTGTGGAAAATATGAAATATTACATCATTCATAATATTTAATAAACTGTTTAACCCATTATAGATTTCATAAGAGCGTAGAGCAATCGTGCCAATTGGTTTTCCTTTTTTGTATCCAGAAAAACCGCAGTAAGTTATTTCCAAATGGCATCTTTTTCCTATGCTCGTTCTCGCAATGTTTGGGTTTGAAGGATCAAGACTAAACACAGATCAGTTATTATTGATTCACTGATTCAAGATATTTGATAAGTAAATGTAATATCTTAAGATGAACAAAACGGACTAAATTTTTTATGAAAAAGCTAATTTAATTTCTTTAGCATAAAATTTTGAAAAATAAATATTTAGAAAATATTTATCAATTAAAAATATTTTAGTAACGCAATCAGTTTGAAAAAGAAATGTCGAGAAAAGATAAAACTTCATCCTCTCTTACATATTTTTCTACAAAATTCCTGTCTATTTTTTAATTGTATACTTTTTGCACACACACTCTTGGATATTGCAACTCACAAAAATCCGGTTTTAATGTTCTGCCACATCTGTGAAAACTATTGAACATCATTGCTCATGATTGCGGAAATGCATACATTAAAAATAAAATACAATTTTATGTAAATTTCTTATCAATCTTTTACTTTTTCTATTTGACTGTAAGTGTAAAAATAGATAGCATTACGAAAGTCGAGTAACATTAAAACCCATTTTCAAAGGGTAAAAACAATTATTGTTACCTTTATTTTTGCTGATTTATCAGCAAAAATAAAGGAAACAATATCTCGTCATTTTCTCTCTTCATAAGAATATATGTATCATGCAATAAATATCTTAAATATTAGCATTATGAGTACCTTGATTTTTTCTATCAAATTTTTTTAACATCTTTAACATTTGCTTACTACAAATATTCTTATTTCTTTATTATATTTTTAAAATATACTTCTAGATAATTTCGTGACATTTAAAGTTTTCATTATATATATTGTGTGTGTCATACATTATCCAAAATAACTTACTTTACTAGAACGTCATTTTTTCATATGAACTGTTAATAATAATTTAATTAATTTTTTATAAAACAGTGAAGCCAATATTTTTATTTAATTTCTTATTGCTATTTTAATAATTTGCCTTATTAATAATTTCCAAAGTTGCAGTAATCTTAATAAACTTAAAATTAGTGTAAATCACAGGTGAAGGATATAATATTTTTGTCGATTATATTATATTAAGAAAAATATTGGTTGGAAAATTAGGGAAATGTTTAATAGGTTCGCTGTTGTGTGTGTGTGTGTGGTTCAACTAGTTTTCAATACAAAGTAATAAGTATTGAAAATACTTTATTATCTCATTTGCAAACTGAGAAGTTATGATGTGATAATACATACATACATACATACATATATATATATATATATATATATATATATATAAATTGTTAATAAGAATGTATATATACATAAATTTATTACTAAATTCAAATTCTTAAAGTAAAACTAATTTTCTAAAATTTTTAAGGTTTGTCTTAAGACTTACTCAATGGACAGTGCCTTGGTAAAATGCATTTTCCATTTTCATCTCTGATATAACGTTTCTTGCAGAAACAGCCTTTAACGCACACATCTGAGCATGTTCTATTTCTGTTTGCACAAGTTGGGGGACAAGCAGAGCCACATTCCTTAAAAACTTCTTTTTTGTCACAAACTGAATCAAAAAAGGAAGATAAAATAAAATAAATTAAAATGTTAAATAAATTTAGTCTCATTATACTTTCCAAAAATACACACTCGATACCAAATATCGACATCATACGTTTTATAAGAAAAATACACTTTAAGAATAAGATAATTATCATTTTAATCTGATTTTGGTGAATGAAACCACCTTCCTTAAAATGTTGTTTTATTAAAAAAAATTAAATAAAACACATAACAAATATATAATAACAATATAAAAGGTACTATTTTGAAGGTGTTTTTAAAAATTATGAATTGGTTGCTTTTTACACAGATGCTGATAAATTTGTAAATTTTCCAGGATGAAAAAAGAAAATAGCTATTCTTAAAAATAATGATACCCAATTTATTCATAGTTATTAATTTTATGCATTATATATTTCTGGCAAAATGTTTGACCGTTAGAAAAAAAGAGAACGAAATTTAACGTTAAAATATTAGAATTTCATAGTAATAAACAAAACCTTTGAAAAATAATAATTTTGTGATCAGAATTTTTTAATATGTTTAATTCAATACACTCAGTTAATGTTTTATCATGACTAAAATTATAATACTTATCTAGTAAAGTGTATGCTAAATAAGCTCAGTTTATACCTTTGAAAATTCAAATGTCTATCAAAACTCATAAATGCGTGTTTATCTGCTAATAATTTAAATTAAATAATTTGGGAAATTAATTTAAATGAACATATTTTAAAATAATTATTTATTTGAATGAATCAATGCAAACGAAGAAAATTTGTTATAAAATTAGAGTTTTAAAATAAAGCTTTTTACACTTATATAAATGAAATTTTTTCCTCTTTTTCCACAGAATTTTTGTCTTGGACTGAACTGAAAACGTCTGCATAGAATATGAAGAAATAAACATCAGGTGGTTCCTTTCAGATTAACTTAAAAAAAAACTGTTTCATTTTGAAATTTTGATCTCAACCTTTGTAATCAATTCAAAATGTAATCAACGCTGGATCCCTCCAAATTTGTTTATGCATCAATGTAAAAAGTTTAAACAATGCAGCATTCCGTTCTAGAACTCTTCTCGCGTCAAGAACGGAGGCCTGTGGTTCTGATTCTTCTTTTGAAATTTTCATTTAGTTGTAAAGTCTGGGAATATATAGAAAAATTATTTATGATATTGTGCTTCGTATGTGATTCTCTACTTCTTTCTACATATTTTTATTCATTACTTTCTACATATGATCATTCGGCAAGGACTTACAATTTAATTTGGATTCCAAAGCACTGCAATCCTCAACACCTGAAGTGAGAATTGATCTAGAGAACTTCGGACTGAAGGACAGATAACTAACTAATCAACTGTAAATTCAAAGAATTTAATTGATATAATTTCGATTGGTAAGAATTCAAAATAAATTTCTAGTAGAATTTCTAGGAGCTTGACTATTTTCAGATCAATTTAAATAAATTTGATAGGATTATAGCAAGATATGATCAAGCAGGTTAAATATATCAGTACATAACCAGTTTTCTTCAACAAATTATTTCAAACTCTTGTTTACAGACAATAACTTAAATTCGCGATATCGAAATTTGAAGAATGACCGTATGAATCCATCAATTTAATAGCTTTGAAACATACTGCTACATTTTGAAGTGTCATCCGCTGATGTTTGGCACACAAAAAAGTTTTGAGCTCTCCATCTTGAAAAATACAGGCAACTGACGAACTTTTTTAGTGTAAAGGTTTAAGATTCCACTTGATAAAAACTCTTTCCGGCTTTTTAAAAATGAAGGATTCCCTTAGAATTTTTTTTTTGATTTGAGCTGAAATAGATAATTATTGCTAAATAATTACTTTTTTTCTGATCAGTATAGTTGATTTATATTGAAAATAAAAACATTTACAACAGAATATATTTCCTAGTTCACTAAATGTTATACAAGTTCCAACATCTAGAATATTATAGCTAGACACACACAACTGCAAATATCATTTCTTTGAATACGCTTGTTCTTGATGTGAATAGAATACACAGACATATTTGATTATTTGATGTTGAGAAATCAAAGATGGTATTATATGATACACTTTATAGAGTATAAAAATGAAGTTTACAAATCCAAGAACTCTAAAGAGGGACATTCTTTAACCATTAAGTTTTGTGAACTAAATACATCATTTGCAGGCAGTAGCAACTATTTCTGCTATTGAAAACAATACATTTATAAAATATCTTAGCCCTGTATAAAAGAAAATTTAAATAATGAAAAATTCATGTCTTTTATACTAGGTCACTTATTGAGAATTTTTTGAATCATAATTTTTTTTTTTAAATCCTTACTATTAGTTCTCAAACATATTCATAGAGAGCTATTATACTTACGCGAGGGGTCATTTTTATATTGCTATTCATTTATCTTTACTATAAAGATAACGATTGCTCCTAGTCATCGAGCGTTTTTATCTCTGTACGTGTTATATTATATTTATTTCCTATTGCCTATATGTCTGTCATGTTTTAAAAAGGCATTGAATTTTAAATCTTTTCTGATTCATTTTTTAACTTTTAAACATGTTTTCTCTTACATTTTCTCTTACTTATTAGTGACTGAAATAAAACTGTTATTTCAAAGCTCACGCATTATATTAAAATTTCGGCATTCTTTTCTGCATTTACATATCATGAAATGGCAGCTCATAATCCTTTTTTTCATATTCTTTGTATAGTTTCAAATAAAAAATAAATATAATAAAGTTTTATTTTGCACATTTTGGGTTTAAATGTGAGTTTATTTTATGCTCCTTTAAGACTCGTCACTGTATTTTCACATAATATTTTATAAATATATAAGAAGTGTATTTGCTCTCAAACATAATGCTTCATGAGTTGCACCTTTTACCTCATTATAATTTATTGTGATTCTCAAAGCTTTACAATAGTTTATAAATCAATCAATCTCCTTTTCATAAAGGACTTCCATATTATTTTTAAATATATTCCCCATACCCAAATGTGAAAATAATGTGAACTCTCTTTAGTGGATGTTTTGAAATTAATGAATTGAAAATAAGCAGGTACCATAGTGCTTTTGCACGTGTACTCTCTAAAGAGTAATGTGTGGGAGTGATAACATTAACAATAATGTTAGTTTAAACTACAAAGTTAAAATTCTGGTTAATTCACCCAATGTAATCCCGTTATGTACAAAATTGAAGAAGTTATCACTATGGGGCAGAAATTCTGAAGACGATAAAAAAAAATTGAAAGTAAGAAGGAAGATACAGATGTTGTAGATGATTCCGCGTACTACTTTATCAGTCCAAATGCTGGGTCAAGGACCAGGTTTCTCTTTGGAGTACCAGTACATGGTACATACTATATTTGTCACTATAGTACATATATTCTAAGGATGAAGAAGGAGAAAGAGATTGATAGATAGTAATCTAGCTTAGTACCATGTCAAGAATCATTTTATTCTCATTCCATTAATTATTTGCTAATGGAATATTGATGATACTACCATTTCTCATAATTACGCAGATTCACAAAATAACACCGAAGAAACTAACAGTAATATTTTTGTAATGATTGTCATTTTTTTGTTTCTTAAACATTTCCATTACACAATTTACAATATAAATCTGTCTCTTTTCTTTCAAAGATTTATTATTCAATTATTTTTATCAACAGTTATTCTATTTTTTACAAAGCTTGTAAGAGTAACAATTATAATAGTAATTTAAATTATTGTAATTTTAAATTATTACAACATACAATTATAGATGAACATAATTCCTCGCTTACTTTTCGGGCAGCTTGATGGCAGTATACAATTTCCCTTTGGTCCTCTCAAGTATCCAGGTTTGCAAAAGCAACCATTTTTACAAGATAAGTTACATGGCGTTGTTGTCGATGGATGGGAACAAGAAGGCTCACATGAAGAACCACATTCGTGATATATTTCATGGTCGCTACAAACTAAAAAATATTTTATTAATTGCATATTTATTATTTTTTTCTTAATCTTTCATGAACCTAATAGAAGTTCTAAACTTTACTAAAGCTATCATTAAGACTAAAGGAAATAATTGTCATATAAAAATTCTACTTTTTAAATTTTATCACTCTTTTCAATGTATAGAAATAAGATCGAATTTTTGAGAAAACTGAATATTTTACCCAAGCTTTTGGAGGAAATAATTATAAATTATCTAATTAAAATTTGTCATTAAATTTTTGATAAGATATTGTGAAGATTAAAATATCAAAGATATTTGCACATTTCTTTGAAAACATTTCTCTTTACGGTTTGGAAAAATACAAGTTTGGTGAAAATAAACTAGAAGAGAAGAAAATTTAAAAATAAAATACCTGAATCTTTTTTTTTTCCTAAGAAATTTCTAATGAGCAATTTAACGATTCACATTTAGCCTCAATTTACTGAATGTATTATTATTCATGAATATAAAAACTGTAGAGCATAAAATATGACTTTTATTTTATGTTCTACAGTTAATTCTCCAAAATATTATCTTGATTTTAAGATATTAATAAATAAGTGAGATTACACCCGTGTCATTTAAAACAATGGTTAAATACTTAATATTTATTAAACTGAAATATATCTACATTTACAAATTCGTATTTTGGGATGTCTCTTGTTCTTAAAAGGCACTTTTTAAGCATTTTATAAAATAAAGAATAGCTAAAACAATTTTATGTTTAATAGTTTTTAACAAATCAATTTTCAACTTTTTTAAATGAAGAAATAGAATTATCGAATTACTATTAAGTGATATATCAAATGTTTTAAAACTTATAAATAACAGTTAGAGGCTAATAAATACAAGATTTTATTTCTTAAAATTTGAGCAATTTGCCAAATATATAAAAGTTTTAATGCTTTCTCCACTGATTTAGACACGTGTCTCAGGAGCCTGGTTGGTTAGAGCATCGTTCTCACTGTCGGAAAGTAGTGAGTGTGAGCTCCGACTTAACCGAAGATCCGTCGTGTTCACTAAAAATGGCTGGGATATGTTAAATAGGTCCTGGTATCAATGTCCTCCAAGAGAAATGATACCTCTGGGAGTGGTTGGCAGCCAAGTTTCGGAGTCTTTTGTTTGGTCATTGCTTCTAAGCTACTAAGACCCACTCACTTCCGAGCTCACGTTGGCATACCACAGGGAACTATACTACATAAATGGGCTATTATTTATACTCATTGTAATGCTGGAAAAGATGAAGAAATTTCTAATAGTATGGCATTAGAATAAATAATATTTTAGACACTTTTTCTCTTAGAAAAAAATAATTGGTGGTTTTATTTTCAGTGAGTATTTAGATTTTTTTCTTATCGACATGAGTTCGAATTCCAATGTACATTCCAGAAATTGTGTCCTAGGGTGATTCCAGTTCTTTTACGCACTTTAAATTTGACTTTATAATGCAAGTTATCAGATACTTATAACTTTTCTGCGACTTTTTTCAAAGTTTTTACCTATTATGTGTCATAATATTTCGAATTTCTTATAAAACACATATTTTATTAAAGTTTGACGGAAATTGCTAATTACGAAATAATAAGTATTTTTCTATTAATGAAGAATTACACCTTTCGACTTGTAGACAAAAATATGACACAAATTAATTCTTAAATTAAAAAAGAAATGTTTAAAATATTTTAAAGTTTAATTTTTAGTTTCTCTGTTATACATATATTTTGATTAAATTATTTTTCAGTTATATTGCACCGAATATAGAAGAAAGGTATGAATATGCAGAACTCAAAGTATAATATAAATATGTTAGTGAATGGTAATTTTAAATGTTTGTGTGAATTTTTATTCAATAACTTTGGTTGTTTCAATAGATAAAAAAGCACTGTTATTTATGTTTGCAACTTTTAAACCTTGACTTTATCTTGTGTGGTTATTAGAGAACTTAGCAAAAAGATCAAAGGCTTATTGAACAGTACCCTAAAAAGAAAACCTTTATTTAAAGTGACCAGTAACTGAAGCAAAATTCAGCAGGCATTTAACTGGGATATTCTGCAGTCTCCAGGGTTCGGTTAAATGCTGACCAAGGTGTTTAAATCTGTAAGCGAAAAATGCTTTACAAAGTTGTATTCTACATGTAATAAGATTTCATATGTAGACCAATCTGCAAGTAGAATAATCTAATATTCTCATTGTGATGAGATATCTTTTAAGGTGGCAGTATCAATATAAAGTCTGTGTCCATGTCCTACTGCTCCCTTTAAATAACTTCGACCGAGCCAAAAAAGCTATTTTTGTCTTTTACTGGGATAGGCACTGTTTGCAATTTGTAAGACTAATGTATTGCCGAATTTGATTTTTTTTTTTTTTTTTTTTTTTTTTTTTTTTTTACACATCATGAATACAAGATTCTTAACAATAAGATTTCTTAAGAGAATTTGAAATGAGACATACTTGGCAAATCAGTGATACATTTGTATACTCATTTAAAAAATGATCAATTATTTTACTTACCAATAGGACATTTATTTGGTAAAATGCAGTTACCATCTGGTCCTCTAACATAACCAGCTGAGCAAAAACATCCTTTGACACATATTTTAGGACACGGGACATTTGATGTTGCAGTTAGGTTTGCACAATGAACAGGGCACGCAGAGCCGCATTCCTGATATTCTTCATTGATGCCACATACTGGGAAAAAGAAATGAAATTTTGAATAAATATTCAGACGAGAGAGAAGGGGGGGGGGAATATGCGTGTCCTACTGCTCCCTTCAAATAGCTTCTACTGATCCACAATAGCTTTTTTTTTTTTTTTTTTTTTAATCTTTTACTGAGACAGGCACTGTTTGCAATTTGTAAGACTAATATAGTGACGAATTTGAATTATTATTATTTTTTTAATATTATGAATACATGATTCTTAACAATAAGATTTTTTAATAGAATTTGAATTGTGATATATTTGACAGATCAGTGCTACATTTGTATACTCATTTAAAAAATTATCCAATATTTTACTTACCAACTGGACATTTATTTGGTAAAATGCAGTTACCATCTGGTCCTCTAACATAACCAGTTGAGCAAAAACATCCTTTGACGCATGTTTTAGGACACGGGACATTTGGTATGACAGTTAGGTTTGCACAATGAACTGGGCACGCAGTGCCGCATTCCTGATACTCTTCATAGGTGCCACATACTGGGGAAAAAATGAAATCATGAATTATTCCGACGAGAGAGGGAATACGAGTGGAGAGTTAGAATTTCAGTAGAAAATTTCTTACGTACAGGTTATACTTAACTATAATGAATAAAACTTTGCTTACGGAAAATTTATTAAGAATCACTTTGATTAGAAGCTGGAAAATTGCTTAAATAAACCTGATACTTTCATGGTATTTTTTTATGAGTATTTATTGAAATTGAAGATAAATAATCAAGTGTATTTATGATATTTTAAAAAGAAGCTTATCATATTTCAATGACTCTGATGATAATAGTTTTTTCTTCGCTAGAACTTCTTGTAGACAGTTCTCATAATTATAAATTGCAGTGTTCTTGTAGAGTAAAATTTGCTTTCATTTAATAATTTTACATAAATATTGGTTCCACATCTTTGATGTATGAAGAAGTTTCAACATAAATTGATTTTTTTTTTACCTATTTTTATTTTGAAAGCTAAGGTATACTATAGATCTTTATTCTCTATATTTTACAATAAAAATATTTATGAATAGTTGATAAATATTTTTCTCTCTCATCATTTGATTTTTTTAAGTAATAGGATTCTTGTTTCTATTTGATTGAAACAAAAATTTACTAAACACACTTGGAATCTGTAAAAATATTCAAAAAGTTATATAATATACCTAAATACAGATGTACCGGTAAATTGTATGCCAGTATAGTATCATAAATGTATAGGCCTTAAATTTACCATGCACAATCTACAATTTTTCGTGTGGCTGCATTTACTACGAGTAGCCCTTGCATGTCCTGTCGAAAGGGTAATTAATTATTAAATTCTATTGAGAGGTAACTGTGTTATAGTATGAACAAAAGAGAAAAGTTGTAGATAATAAAAAAAAGATAGAAATTTAGATCAAAAGGAAAACAAAATGTAAAAAGTAGATCATAAAAGAACACCAAGATATGGTATGAACAAAAGATAGAAATTTTAGATCCTAAAAGGAGAAAACAAGATAGAAAGCTTAATCATAAAAAGAAAACAAAAGATAGAAACTTTAGATCATCACAAAGGCTGAGAAACCAACAAAACTATTCTGAAAATATATTAAAACAGCACTAACTAACGTTTTGAACTCCTTAAGTGCTTTAATACCAGTTTAGAATTGCGATTAGTCTTATTATAAACTTCAAAGCATATTATAACCAATTAAAATTAAAAGACAAAATGCTGTATAAAACGTGAATAATTATTTCAAAGAATGGCAATTTATGTAGATATTAATTCCAATCAAGTAGAGTAATACTGATGACAAATGTTACAGAAATGTATGCGAAGATTGAGAAATTAAGAAATACAATAAGCGTCTTTTGAGTAAAATTATTTATTTTAAAGAAGTATATGAAATTATTCAAAAAAATACAATAGGGTTTATCTTAAAATAATTTTAACTATACTTTTTGAACTGTTATAAACGTCCTCTTTCTTGGAGGGTAAACTTTGGAAGGAATCGAATCCAGGAACTCTTATAATGAAGAATAAAGAACTTTATAATAATCATTCAGTTACGAGCTCGGAGATGAAATAATAAGATTGTGGATGAAATAATTTTAATAAGTAAAAATTTAGTTCTCTATACGACATGATAATTTGCGGATGATAATAAAACGCTTTAAACTGTATCAATTGTTATTTTTGGTTTGAATGAAATTTTATAAGTTCGAGCTGCAATTTAATTATTATAGAAATATATTCTATAAATGACAAAGGCATATTTTTTGTATATAGCAATAAGATTAATGAAGACTACTGGAATTTTATTTCTAAATATTTTGAAATTGTATAAATTAATTAATTTAATAAAATTTTTTATCATATTTTTATTAAACTACATTAATTTATTTAAAATATGTTATTAATTTATTTATTTAAAATATATATATTAATTTATTTAAAATTTTTAATAAAAAATATGATTTAAGAGTCACTTTAAAATCATATTTTTTATTTAAAATATTTAATTCCAAGAAAATCATGACTGTTAAAGTCCTTTTAAAAACTTTTAACTGAATAACTGTTTGATTTTTGAGTATTTTTTCACATTTAAGCAGGAATAATTTATATTTTGTATTTAAAAAAGAACACAGAACTCATTATAAAGACTTTAATTTAACTTAAAAAATAAATTCATGATTCTTTATTCTTGTAAATTCATGATTCTTTATCATTGTGGAATTTTCAATTGAAAGTTATATCACATTAATAAAACAAAACTATCCTTAAACGGTTTAGTTAAATTTTTCAGGGTATTTGTATTTTATTTTATAACAAGCATCACAGATCAAGTTGAAGATAAAAAATTAATTCAATAAAAATTTGGAATTTATTTTCTTTTTACAAATTATTTTATTTCTTTTATTAAAATTCCTTAGTTCATCAGGTTTTCATCTTTTTTTAAGAAAACATTTTTGATAAAATATTTAACCAGTTTTTTTACCATAGTTTGAATATAGTTATCTTCAGTTACAAATATTATGTTTGATTTATGCAATAAAAAAAATTAAATCCAAAATTCGAACTTAGGAAGAATTGACATTCTTTTTGAAATAGAACATTAACTAGATGGTCAACTTCAATGGACATTTCCTGACTGTTACGTACAGGATATTCAATACATAACTTCTCAAATAGTTTATTTTATCCATTTGTGTATTAATATCTAGGAAACAAAAATAAAAGTTGGTAATTTTTTATTTTGAGGTCATTTTTTAGTATTTATGAGTATCATATATCTGCAGGAAGAAGATAATAAAGCTTATTTCTTTTTTTAACGAGAGTTTATAGAAAACGATTAAAAATTTTTTCCAAAATGACTGAACTACATAGTAGTATTAAGACTAAAAAAATGCATTTAATACGAGGAAATTTTATTTATAATACACAATCTGTGTATTAAAGTTAGAATCCTCGATTCATGACATAAAGACAAAAGTGTTAGATACTTTTTGAAAAAATTTTATTGTTTCAGATTTCTGAAAATTATTTCTGAATTCCTACGAAAACATCAAAAACTTTACAAAAAAATTACTTTTGCAAGAGCAAAATATCAAAATAAACAGTGCATAATTTATTAAAAAATATTTTTTGTAATACTTTTAAGTAAACAAAATAATAAATTTTTAGGGGTACTATAAAATGAAACAAAAAAATTATGAAAGAGAAGACACTCTTCTTTTTTAGTTTGCTTGATGTTTACTTCCTCTGAAAGAGAAGTTCCGTAACATCCCAAATGAATTATTGCTATCACTTCCTGCTATCACTTCCTTATAGTTCTGCTATAAAGCAGAACTATTGCACTTAGATTTCAAAATGCCTTATCAGTAAGGATTTGAGAAGACGTTTCTACATACACACAATAAAAGTAAACTCATTTATGATTTACTGAAAAAAATAGCTTTAACCACAATCTAAAATTTATAAAAACAAAATCCTAATTTATTTATATATGTATGAGATAGAAAATTATTTTTTAACTATTATATAATACGCATGAGATGCCATGTTTTAAAAGCTTGAAAATGCTTTTTCATAAAATCCTTCCACAAAATTGAAAAAAAACTGTTAAAAAAATGTTCATTTTATTCCGTATTCTGGAAAAATATTTTGCATAGTTATTATAATAATTAAAAATGCCTTTACATATGACTACTGAACTGTATAAAAATTTAATCTCGATAATTCAAATAAAATTAATTATGTAGATTTTACAGATACACTAAAGTTGTTGTAAGATATTTTTGAGTATATATATATATATATATATATATATATATATATAGATATATATAGATAGATAGATAGATAGATAGAAAAATTTTGAGCATTGTTTGAAAATTTACCTTTGGGACAAAGACTTGTGGGAACACATTTTCTTTGAGCATTTTTCACAAATCCAGGCTTGCAAAAACAGCCTTCAACACAATACCGATCACAAAGTTGAGGCTTGCTATAATTCGAACATGTTGGAGGACAAGGAGAACCACAGCGATTAAATTCTTCATTTTCGCCGCATTCTGTCAGATAAAAATTCAACTTATGTTTAGTATTCTGATGTCCCTTATGGAACAAAAAACATGAATATTGTTATACAGTAGAATTTTGACTATATTTGGTTTGCAATCATTTGTGTTTCATACTTTTCGGTTTCGCAGAAAATCTATTTAAAAGTGAGTAGAACAAAACTTATTTACGTTTTCAAGAGTTGTATACATTGATTTCCTGCTTTTTATCTTGCAGTTCTAGGTACATGATTCTGAATTTCTTATAATTGAGTTAGAAATCTATTTTTCTTTTTCAATAATAAAATTTAAAATATTTAGTATAATGTTTTAGTATTCAAAGTAAAATGTCAAAGACTTGTATGATTGCAGTTTATGACAAAAAAATTGGTTTATCTTAATTGAAAAGGGAATACTTCTATAAATGTCTAAATTAAGTGGTATTATTCAGTTTATGTTTTTACTGTCGCATAATAAGCATAATAATAGTGAAGCATAAGAGTAGTCATAATAATGTATATACAATTACAGTATTTAGTGCATTACATAAAAAAATCATTTTATTGGTCATTAGAATTTCATATACATCTGAATACAAGAGCAATCTAATAATTAATTGCTCGTTTCATGCAAATTTAGATGTGTGAATGGTCCAGGAAGTGACAGTGTAATGACGTACTGCGTTCAATACTCTGAAGAGTAAATGATTTATGGATAGCTGGTTTCATAAAAATTAAGATATCTGGACTGCCTTGGTACTAACATACTGATGACGTAAGTGTGGATTAACAAGATAAGTTTCGTTGCTCACCATATTAATCATAATGCAAAAAATGTTTTTAAATTTGATTTGATTATGGTCAAATTCTCGGAGCACAAAGAATTGAGATGACTCTGGAAAATAATATAATAGCATGGATTTTTATTCACTACAATAACAATGATGCTCCATGAATGCGTTGTGGTACTCCATTCATTTATTTCTGGAAAATCATTTGTCCCGTACCAATACTGTGCTCATATCGTAACAGTAGATAAATGAGTTACAGGATAAGTGATAACCTGTCAAATTATGTCTAGGTATCACAACGACAGTATTTCGCTGATATGAGCTAATCAAATGTACGGTAGTTTATCTACTGTATAAAATGTAATCTACAGTACATAATTTTCTCTTTCTAATAAGATTAACCAGAATTAGTAACCTATAAGCGAAGCTATGTCGATTAGCATAAAAATAACAATATCTCTTATGAACCTCCAAAAGACGGATAAATGTTACTTAGAATGATGAATCCAAATTCACACTGGCATATGATAATGGCAGAACCCATGTACGGGTGGATACGTGAAGCATTGGTATTTATTTGCCATGGATTCTTAAAACTGGTAGAAGTAGTACTAGTATCTAGGATCTGTTCACACGGACTAAAATACTACAGTTGAAACATGTGGCATCTTCTCTTTTAAGTGCATGTTTTCAATATCTGTAGACAACCATCTGATCTCGCATTTTATAGTGTATTTCCCTTTATTTCTATTCATTTTATATATACCCATATCTTTCAAAACCTTTGTAGCATTCTAAATCATCTGATTGTCCTCGATTGTTACGACAATTATTCAACGTGTTGGACGTAATTTCTTAGTCATTTACATCAACTGAACTCTATTCCATTAAAAAAATTGTCATTGTATATAATGTTTTTGCGATTTTAATGAAAGCGATTTTCCATATATTTTTTTTAATTTTTTGCAACAGTCGTGGTTGTATGCATTCCAGTCACATTCAATGTTTTATCTAGCTTTATACTATAATTTATAGTTTTCTTAATTAAGGTGAAAGAGGGGGCTACGTATCATCTGTTAAGTATCTCAATTACAATTACTCTTCAGTAAATGTTTTGTCTGCAAATTAGTTTAACAATTTTTATTTGGTAGTAATGCGTACATATCTCAAAAACATGATAATAATTTTATTTCCAATTGACTTTAAATTTATCCAAAAAATGTCATTTTAGCCGAATCTTATTGAAATTGTCATTTCATCTTAAAGAGCCCCAGATTATAAAATCACTGTATGCTGAAATGCCTAAGAAAATAGAATAATCAAATTTCTACATAAAGTCTTACTTAATTGTATTATATAGTATACTCTAAAAAAGTTTAATCTTACCTACAGGACAATCATTGTGGTGTACGCACTTTCCATCGTGATTTCTGACATACCCAGTAGCACAAACGCAACCTTTCACGCATTTCATGGAGCACAATATAGATTTACCTAAGGTACTGCAAGTAGGTTGGCACGCAGAACCACATTCTGTGTATTCTTCATATAGTCCGCATCCTGAAAGTATTTTGTTTAGTAATATTAGTTTAATTTAGTAAAATTTAAAAATTTTTACTAAATTTTACAGAATTTGAGGCAAAAGTTGTCAGAATGATCTTTTAAAATCAATATAAGTATTCAATAAAATATATGATAAATTTAAAATGTGTTTTCAATCTTCTCATAACTTTTCAAAGCATTTTCCCTGATTCGATACACAGTTTCCAAAGTTTCACCCACAATGCATCTTGGAAGCCATCAATGAATCATCGTGGGTGCATTTACCATCTTCAGAGTCCTATGCGCCCATGAAAACAAAACGAAATTCACTGGGGAACATATCTATACGCTGATCCAAAAACAGGTCCAATTTTTGTTCGATGAGGGTGCAGAAGATACCTTTGCTGAGCGTGATCCTGCGTCAATAACTGTCCACTGGTAACTGAAACCAGCTCCAAGCTCTGCCTCCAACTGCTTTACCGGAAGCTCACCCCTGCCAAGCAGCGTTGCTTACTACAAAAATCATTCGCTGCCTTGATGGCTTTACTTGGTTGGTTAGAGCATCGTTATCCGAAATTAGTGAGTTCGAATCCCGACTTAACCGAAGATTCATCGTATTATTAAAGTTATTTTAAATAGGTCATGATCACAATGTAATCCAAGTGAAATAAATCCTCTGGGAGTTGCAGATCAAGTATAGGTGGGTCTTCTGCTTGATCTCTGCTTCTAAATTGTGAAGAATCCCACCCGGCTACATCCATCAAACTAGTAGAGCCCAACTCGGAGCTAAGTACAGGGAAATACGCTGTTGCAACAACAACAAAACATCATCCCGGGTACTTCTGAGACAAGCACTATATATTTAGTTCAGCTAAGTTCACTATTGTACGTGGTATTATTTTCCTTAAAGTGAAAATTCTTAAATAACCTATATTTTTTTCAAGCAGAAATAGTGTTTCCATTACAACTTGAATGTTAAATAATATTTAAGTTGAAGTTACAACATTTTTTCATTATAATTCTAAGTTATCTAAGCCAAGAAGACAAACTTAAATTTGGTATCATTTCAGCAGAAAATATGCCGTACTAAATCTTTCTACAGTCTACACATCGATCGCTTGAGAAAAATGGTATTAGAGGAATATTGTACCTTAAAGAATAGTACAATATTACTCTAAAACATATTATTTAGTACTTAAGTGATCTTAATGTCTTTTCAAGGGTTGGCAGTCTTATAATTCAAAATTGAGCCAGTTTTATAGCCTTTTCTTTAAGTAATACTATTTTTGTGTAAAGTAAAATTTAAGTAATAACTAAATTAAATTTAAGTAATTAACAATGTGTATTTTAAATTTGTTAATATATATATAATATAAATAATAAATATAATATAATAAATACAAATAATATAATAAATAATATAAGTAAAATAAATTCAAGAATAATATATATATTATTCTAGAAATAATCATATGATCTTAAGAATACTTTGAAAATATTAGTTATTTAAACTTTATGATAAAAAATAACATGATCTTTTTTATTTCTATAAAATAAATGAATGTCTGAGTGCATATACGTAACAGTATATCTAAAAATCGAAAATAATGGTATTAAGTTATAAATTGTTTAATGGTAGATATATATATATTGGACCTCATGTATCATGTAATGCAAGTATAGGCCAATAGAATATTATCGTTTACGAATTTTCAACGTATTTTTCAATGACATTCTCTAAAAGAATTCTTTTTAAGACATATTGTGATACAAGTTAAATTGCCATTTATTTATCATCAGTTTATTATTTTCAGAAAATAATTTAGTTTAATTCTCTTCTTTATCCTTGTTCTGATTTTTCCTCGTAAATTTTAATTTTTGAGTGTAAAACGTAATTCTTTATTTATATCAACAAAATTTGTTCAACTCAAGAAAACACTGAAAATATTCTAGGGACACTAATGAGGGGATACTGATCGTTGAATAATTTGCGCCAATTTCAATTTTATGTTCTTTATTTTAAATTTATATTTATTATATTTCAATATATATTTACATTTCTGTATTTATATTAAAAAAACGAATATTTACTTAATGTATAAATTTTGCCTGTAAAGTTTTATATATATATATATATATATATATATATATATATATATATAAAATTTATAAATATATAAATAAATATATATAAATAAAAAAATATATATATATATATATATATAGATATGTTACAGACATTAATACCAAACGTAGTCTTCAATGGTTGTCCCATTCACAAAACTTGATCAGTTGATAAGTGGAAGAAAGTAATTTGGACAGACAAATCGTCTTTTACACTTTGCCTTACATCAGAACGGATGCACGTTAAGAGGGCTCTTGCATCATAAGTGTATGATCATGGTTTTCTCCTTCCAACTGGAAGAGACAGATGTTTTCCAACACGGAGTTGGATTTGCCCTGATATGGTATGCCGTGTCTGGTTTTCTATCAGATCAGTCGTAACTCTGAAAAGAAGAATAGAGAAATTTTATCTGACCAGGCCCATCCTATGATGCAGACACTGTTTTCTGCAGAAGATGGAATTTTCCAGGATGATAATGCACCTATAAATGCAGAATGGTTTATGCAATGGTAACTTGATAAACATGAGGATGAATTTAAAAATCTACCTTGGCCCTTACAGTCACCCAACCTCAATATAATTGAACCATTATGGTCTTTTTTAGAGTTTTCAATATAGAATCAATATCTTCCTTAGGTACCTCTCCCAAAATTTTCACAATATTTCCATGAAAAATTGTACAATATTTCTTAAGAGCTGCGTTGGCGTGATTAATTTGGGCGTTGGTTTTCGTCATCGGAAGGTAGTGAGTTCGAAACACGACTTAACCGAAGATTCATCATATTACTAAAGTTACTTTAAATATTTCATAGTCGCAATATTTTCTTGTGAAATGATATCTCTGGGGTGGTAGGCCAAGTATTGGAGAGTCTTCTGCTAAGTACTTGCTTCCAAATTACGAAGACTCCCACCCGGTTGCCTCTATCTAACTGGTAGAACCCAAAGTATGTTTATGTACACGCGCGATTTGTTTTATTAAGCACGAAGTACTTGGTAATAAGATAATAGACTCTTTATTTTATTATTTTTACTTCTATGTTTTTATAGGTTTTATAGTATGTGTTTTTATTTTTACTTATGTGTTTTTATTTTTTGTTTTTCTGATTTGAGTTGCATCTAACCTGTAATTTAATCTTATTCTACAAGCAGGTGAAATTTCTCCACTTGTGAAGTTAGCAAATATCTAACTTGCGAACTATATGTTAACACAAAATTACGGTAAAAATTTATTTGATTACTTTTCAATCAGTACTATTGATATACTCATTTATAAATTTTGAGATCTTAACTACATAGATCAAAGAAATCAACTATTATTATTTTTAATTATTAATTTTCATGCTTTAATTATAATGACTTTTTAAGCAAAAATAATTAGCCTAATAGTTTATAAATTAAGTATTCTGATGAACACGGTTTTCATAATATTAAAAGCGTAATTTCAGAATTACTTCATTATCATAAACTCATTAGCGAAAGAAAATATTCATATTGGGAAAAAAACTAGTTCATTTTAGTTTTATGTTAGTAATTTTAAAATTTTAGTGAAAAGGAATACATTTGCACAATATTTTTAAACTATATATACTAAAAAAAAGAGTGGAGAATAAACTTGAAAACAAAAACACATATATTAACTTTTTAATTTGATTTATTTTGTTTTATTTGCTTTAAATTTCATAATGAAATCAAACTTATTAAACGCTTAGTACTTTCATTCAAAATGAAAATTTACAAATAGTTTCTTCAGTTTGTTAATTTTTTTTATTGAATACTAATATTTTAAACTCTATTTTACTCAAAAACTATCACAGATTTTTTTACAAACCAAATCAAAAGTAAAAATTGTTTTTCCTTTGATTCTCAAGATAATAGTCTTCATAATCTAAGTATTGACGGAATTATTAATAAGTACTTTAATTGCTTTACACATTAGTAACTATTTAAATATTATTACTTTAAAATATAATAAATGCACCAGACACATCATTTGTAATCCCTAAGTTTCACTAAATTCCAAGATGCATTCATTTCCTATAATTATTTTAACACAAGAATATTACGATACATATTATTATATGTAATTACAGTAACTGTATCTTTATTAATGACACACACTCAACTTAAAGAAATGCTCTCTACTCTGGTACTAATTTTAAAACCTCTAAAAAGCTTAACTATCTACTCCTCATTAATTTCTTTGAAAATAATAATTAATACATACTTTAAAAATCATTAATTATTAGTTTCAAGTTTAGCAAGGTATGCTTGAAACTAATAATGTAAGGATTTTTTTATCGGAGAGACTTAGCTATTAATTAATTCATAAATTAATTTTAAAATATTAAAATAATTTTACTAGTACTAATAAAATAAGAAATAATCTTTTATTTTCAAAGTTTTTTACTAAATAATGTATCACTAAAAAAATAAAATAATAACGACATTTTTATACTAAATAAAATTTTATCTATGGAGAATAGAATTCAATCAATTTAAAAAAGCTTAAAAATTAAATTTCTAATATTAACAATTTTTATCTCTATCTTGCCCAAATTTCTTAAAAATCCTGTAATTTTTTTAAACTATCAGTTGCATCAATAATGTTTTATGAAACTTGGTATACATTTTGAAAATTTTCTCAAGTAAATTATGAAATAAATTATGAAACAAAAGTAATATTATTTAAAAAGAGTTATGGTTTTTAAATATTAGTTTAAGAACAATTAATATATTTTTCAAAACCCTGAAATTATTGATACTTTCGATTTTGAAAGGGTATATATACCACTTTAAATTTGAAGATTGTTATTAAAATTATTGATTTTTTAGTTGTTTTAAATTTAGGTACATTAATAATGAAAAAAAAATGGATTGTCATGGTTGAAACCAATTTTACTGAAATTTAATAATAAGCAAAATTAATATAATCCTAAAAAATATACCATGAGCACATTAATATAATTTTATCATGATTTCTGGCAAATATAAATTTTTAGATACAATAATGACTTGTTAATGGTAAATTTTAACAATAGCTATTCTTTTTCTCTGATATTCATCGAAAAACTCTTAAAATTAATGAAACTAAAATTAATAATTCCTATTAAATATTATTAAAATATTATATTTATTATTGCTAATTATTAATTAAAACGTTTAAAATTCACCAGAAAAATATTTTGGTCTTAAAATTACTAAAATTGTAAACTAGAATTCAAATACTTTTAACAATCTTCTCTAATATTAAGATTTGCTAAATCATAAAGTTTTATAGGCGTAACACTGATTTTTAAGTTTTTTTTAACTGTGCAATATATTTTATTTTTAAGTAATAAATCCCTATACCTGTTAATTTTACTTTATTCCATATTAAATGATCTTCCGAATAACTAATTTCTTTGTTTAAATATTTTTCATTCAATTTAGTTTTAATTTCCTTCTCCGTAAACTACCAAGTTTTCTCTTGAAACCAAGAAACCTTATACAAATCGATCCTAAGACCCTGTATATAGTGGATTAATTTTGAGGATAACCATTTTATGGGTCTTTGTTGGCCTTGGAAATCACATAATTAAAGAATAAAGTATTTCATGATTTCTTTGTATACATGGTATAAGTTTTTCCTAAATTTCTTTCAAGTTTCTTTTTACTTGTTATTTTATTGGTATTGTTTACTTATTAACACATGGATGTTTTTCCTAGATTGTTTAGTCATTCCCCTTTAGCACACTAATTCTTTTTTTACTTAATATTAATTATTAACTTTATTTACACTTTTAAATTTTTATTCAGATTGTAGTGACTTACTCAGTCCTTTCACAGTTAAGTAATATTCTTAGTCTTAGAGTCTCCTCACTTCATTATATACATATATACTCACATTTTAATGAGTGATTTATTGTATGTTCTCTAAATGAGAATATATTAATGAATTCCAATGAACTACTTCCTTTTTTGATGTTGCTAAATTTTTAAAAATTACTGAAGCATTTGAAGATTTTTCCAACTTAAAATTGATTGTGGTATTTCAATCAGTGTTATTCTGCTGTATTATTACATTGTTAAACTTAATTCATTTTTTTAAAACTAAGTCCTGGGGATTTCTGTTCAATTAAATAGCGTAGATATAATAAAACTCCATTTATGTAAAGCATTCTCCGCATATTCGGTGGTTAGAGGAATTATCATAAAAATATTTTAAATAAGTTCCATTACCATATAGATTGTATTTCATAATGATTATTAAAACATTTTACAATTAATATATGGAAATAGCAGTGAAATCAAAGATTCTTAACTCTGATTAACTATCTTATGGTATATTAATAATTCTTTCTTAATTTTCTTATTATAGATCATCTACATTGTCAATAATATTTTATTTGTAATTGGTTAAATAGTTTTATAATTTTACCATCAATGAATATTTTTCAGTCAAATTATATTCATGAAAAAGTTTTCACTCAAAAAGTAAGGAAAAGTAAGACTCTTGTATTATGATGCAAACAGATATATTTAGTAAAATTGATTAAAATATTTTCTTTGTATATCTCTTGATTCATGCAAAGTCATACAAGCTTTCCGAATTTATATTTATTGATTCCAATTCTAAAAACAATGAGAATATACTTGCCATCATATTATAGATAGTAACATAATTATTATTAAAATTTTTTATAATCACAAAATTAGTTCTATGAGAAAGTATACTCTTTTAATAAAAGGTTAAATAATTGGATATTTACATGGAGAAATGCATGCTCCTAAGCTTCCTTTATAAGTTTTTACTTACAAAAACAACCGGAGTTACATATTACCGAACAATATCTGCCAGATTAGTTATATATCGAAGAGTTAAAATATTATTACCACCTTTGTTTGACATTGTGTTCCCTTTTCCGTCTCACAATGCGTAATCCAGAGGAGACGTTGAATAAAATGGAGACATGAAGCATCTTTCCTGAGATCACGGGTGTGTATTATGGGAAAGACTGCTGATCTAAGTGAGTTTGACAATAGGCAAGCTGTGATGGCCCAGAGACACAGAATGAGTATATTCGAAACCATCCGCCTTGTTGGCTGTTTTTGAAACTTAGCCTAGTGAATGAATGTTTGTGAGATGAGTAGCAGATGCCGCTATGTTGAACGTTCAAATATCATTAAGAATATACGTAGTCTCATTTAGTAAAATAAGATTCGCGGCTGACAGTCCCTCACTTAACTACCGAATATAATGTAAGTCAAAGTAGAAGTGTTTCTAAGTCCATAAGTGAGTGGTGTTTGTCACTTTCTATAACTGATCTTATTTTACGTTTTATTATTATTTATTCTCCCCTTTGTAGTTAATGATATACATAAACTCTACAATGTTTTCCCTGCTATTTGTTTCAGCATCATTTGTCCATTTAGCATAGGTACTCACAAAAATAGCATGCGAACAGCAGATGTATCATGTAGTTTCGGAGAAATTCATTTCGAATCATAGAGCCATCACAATCTGCTTCGTCAGAGTCGCTTGGATCATAAACTTTTCCATAAAATACACACGTAATCATAGAACGATCTTCCCATTCCTTAGAGTAAATTTATATATCGTTTCCATTGGATCGTGTGTTGCCTCACGACATGCAGTTGGGTTCAAAATCAAAGCACAAAGGTTGTCATAATGTTTTGTACTTTTGTGTAATTTTTCCAAGCTGAGTCACATACCGGTACATAATCACGGTATCTTTCATTTTCTCTTCAGCCATACTTACAATAGATATACTTAAAGAGCTGACTATAAGATTTTAAAATCTTATCTTATTCTCAAATTTGTGATATTTTCAGTAATGTTGAACACCAAACTCTGTTATCTAATTATTTAATATGATGTTTTGTAAATAAATAATCTTAAGAATCTCATTTTTTTCTTTACTAAAAATACCCCACAAAATAAAATATTACAATACATTATAATGTTTTACCTGTTGGGCATTCTGAAGCAGGTACACATGTTCCTTTTCGATTTCTGTAAAAACCATGTTTGCAGTCACAACCATATGCGCAAGTATAACGGCAATTTCCTTTTCTTTCACAATCATTGCAAGGATTGGCACAATCAGAATAGAATTCATTTTCTCCGCAACCATTTGATTGCCCTAATTGATTTAAAATAGAAATGGGAAAATTTACTTAGTATATTGTTTGAATTTTGATCGGTAAGATTTTATTTAAATTGTATCAGAGTCACAAGGTCTTCCATAAAAGTTTCATTCTTTTTATAGATTCTTACATATCTCTTTCTCTTTGGAATACAAATGAATGACTGCATGAAATAAAATTTGATGGACTTTTATTCTCATATTTAAAAAGTCTTTTATTATTAAGATCATCAAAATAATTACACCTGAGTGATAAATCAAAATTTTAAATAATTCTTTTTTATGCAAAATTCATGTAGCAGACTATACGATATATTCATATAATATTGTAGTATAGTTTGAAATTTTATAATTTTCGCCGACTAAATTCTGCAAAATATTGACCTCAGCTTATAACGTAGAATACTCCTGCTTATATTGAAACCGGAAATAATTTCTCTGTTTATAAAGCAAAATCTATACTTAACATATTAAAACATTTAAATTTTTTTTTAAAAATAAGTATTTACCTTGTGAAATACAATGAGATTCGGGTATGCATAATCCTGTGTCATCTCGGAAGAATCCAGGCTTGCAATCACAACCAGGCTCACAATAGTCATCATCGCAATACCCACGATTCCAACAGTCATTGCACAAATTGACACATGGCACGTAATGTTCATTTATGGCACACACTGATTCTGAAAGGGAAAGTCATGTTAAGAGATAATAAAAATAGTGTGAAAGTAATAAAGGCATTATTCTCATATGACTTACCAACTGATTCACACTGTGAAGCAAGCACACAAAAGCCCGTAGAATTTTTATAATATCCCGGTTTACAGTCGCATCCCTTCTGACATTCTTTATAGTAACAGTTTCCTTTTTGCATGCAGTCATTACAAGGATTTACACAAGTTGAGGCAACTTCATTCTCTCCACAGGGACCTTAAAGTCCAATGAAAAATTATTAAAATAATATAGATTTATATCTCAAGGGGAATCTTTTAATCATTCAATTAATATTTTTAGCTTACAAAACTCATTATTATCTGAAGGAATATTTTTTATTACGTAATGGTATAACTAAGATGAAAATATAAATTAGATATTTCTTTCTAATATATTTTAAATCCAATATATATTAGATATCTCTTTCTTTTATATAATTCATCAAGCTAAAGGGAATTTCATTTCTATTTAACTCTTTATTACCTTAAAAGCAGAAGTATAAGTGTTCAATATTTGTTAAATTTTTAATAGTTTACATCTATAAAACATTCATTAAACATTTATATATTTAATAAATATGTATATAATATATCTATTAAACATTTGATAACTTTTAACTTATTTAACTTCTTAACTTTAATAAATATACTTCATATGTACGAGTGTGATAATTTTAAAAGACATTATATTTCTCTCTTTCATTTTTAATATAGAATGTGTATATTTTAATTTGCAATGTTAAAGTAAAAACTCAAATAATGATTCAAATTGCATTTGCGATATTAAAATGAAAAATCATTTAGATTGGCCGGTTTATGGAAACTGAAGAAAAAAAAATATTGCAATTTTTTAGCTTTTAGCTAATTGCGTAAAATATATGAACTTGTGTTATTAATTTGATTCCCCTGATGCCTATCCTCATGTTCATCTGTTTATAAGTTGACTAAGGATTGAATTTCACATCATTTCTAATAAAACAACAGGGAAAAAACGTATATTAAATGGTTTATCCAAAGAGTTATTTCAAGAGTGCAATAGTTTATTTTTTCATTTTAAAATGAATATTGATTTTTTTTCAATTATATAATATTCTTTGCATAAATTCTTAGACTGAATAACTAGTTTTATATTTAAATAATTATATTAATAAAATATAAAACAAATGTACTTAATGTAAGGTAAATTTGAAGTTTAGTTAGGCTCTTATTATTGGACAAATTTACCATTCGAAAGTAAAAACTTTAATTATAGATAATAATTTTAAATGATAACTTAACTAGACGAGTCCATAAGCTGATTCTGTTGAATTTGAATAACGAAGTAATGATTTAACTACAATAAAAAAATTGGTAAACAGAAATTGTCACTATTATTATTTAGCTTCCCAGTTCTGTGGAGAAAAGCAGTTACAATTTACGTAAATTTAGCCTATGTAGCTTTCTTTGCAATGTTAGACAATACTCATCAATATTTTAACAATTCTCATTATAAAATCTTTGTGTGTTTTCTAATTTAAAACATATAACTACAATTTTATATGTAAAAATAGAGAGTAATTTTTACCTATAGGGCAATACTCAGGTAATATGCATTTATTATCAGGTCCTCTAACAAAGCCATGTTTGCAGAAACATCCTTGTTTACAATGCTGTGTACAAAATATAGATTCGCTGTGATTTTTACATGTTAAAGGGCATCCAGAACCACATTCATTGTATTCTTCGTTTTCTTTGCATTCAGCTGTAAAAAACGATCAAATTTTAACAACATTTTACTTGATATTATTATTTTTTCCAAATTTCAAAATCACTGAAATATTAACTCTTGCACAGTGCTATTTTCAATATATAAGTATAAGCACGTATAACGAACGATGAATGAATTCAATATATTTCTGAAACATGATCTTTAGAGTTGATAAAGTATTTTATACTGCTTTTTTTTATCACTCATGACATAGAATATGCTTCATTTTCTTGTCATTATGCTAATTGTGTTAATAACCACATATATTATTAACTGAGATATTTCTAATATAGTTTTTACTCAATGACATAATGATGAATAACAGATGGATAACATTAGAGAAGTGGTCCTTTCAGTAGCAATTTATTTAAATTAAATGAATTCATTAATAAGAAACTCTTTATTAATGAATAAATGAGAGGAAGGGATAAGGATGGTAATTTCTAATAAATTATTGAAAGTAATTTAATCCTTTTCTAATTGTTATAACTATTATTGGTTTAAAATATTTGGACAAAATTTAATTCTTAACCACAAATAAATTTTGAATTGCTCTAGAAATATTGAATCCTATAAATAAAACTAAAATAAATTTGAAATGTCAAAAATTTCATTTAAGTAAAGAAAAACTAAGAAATAAACAATGGAATTGCATCACCCAAGGACTTAGTTTTTATAAGAATCCAAAAAGTGAAAGTAAATTTAATTGATATCAAAGATCTTAAGTTAACTCAGATTAGAATTTTATGTTATTAATGCAAGAATTTTTTGACACGAGCAATAATATCTGATAATAATGAACACATGTACACTTATAATGAATAATTCCATTCAAATTAGAGAAAGAATTTAGAAAACTGCCAATGCTTTTGTGTGGAAATAGAAATGAATTAGTTTAATAAAAGGCAATGAAATCTTAATTTTAAAAAAAGTTTTTTAAATTTCGAAAAATGTTATAATGGATCAGTCAAATTCTAAAAAATTTTAAAATCACTTTCATTATTCTTAAAGTTTCTTAAAAAATTTAGCTGATGAATCTGTGATTAATTATATATATATATATACATATATATATATATATATATATATATATAT
>JAPDSC010123726.1:224467-241118 GCA_026290005.1 Latrodectus geometricus | reverse complement strand
ATATATATATATATATATATATATATATATATATATATATATATATACACAGCTGCGACTCGTGTAAAGAATTTCTATGTTCCAAGTATCACATGCATAATGTTCTATGTTCTATAGCATTCAAACAGTGATCGTTGTACGTTACCTTATCTATTTCAAAACTCTACACTTCATGTAGAAGTTAATAAAAGGTAAGATACGTTTTACATTGTATCAACAGCTAAGGTTAATTTTATATTTAATGCAAAAATTTCAGTGAGAATAATATAAAAACTTTACCATGATGAAAATATTTGATTCTCACAAAATTTCTTTCTTAACATAATTATTCATAAATCTTTCATGATTCATTTGTTAAAATGCTAGATTTAAAAATTATATGCTTTGCTTAGAATGAGATAAATTTAACAAAATCTCCTTCCGATGATGCATTATTGGAACCATTCTTTCATGTACATTTAAATGCACATGGACTAGACATCAGCGAAAATATTGTAAAATTACATATTAATATATTAGGTAACGTCAAATAATGCTTCCATTATAACTTGCGAACATCGAAGCTTCATTTAATTATAAAATGCAAGTGTTGTATTTCATCAGCATTTGGAATAATTTGATCTCCTTTCTCTAAATGAATCACGAATCACATGCTTTGTTACTCAATTTTTTATTGCCCTTTAGCAGATAACTTTTATGCAATGAATGACGTCAGTGAATAAGTGCTTCAATTGCAACAAAATTTATCAAAAAATAAATTATAACTGCGCAATAACTTAGCAATACTCAAAACTGAAAAACATACAAACTGACAATTTATTTAAAAGATAGCATGATAGATTTGATTTCCAGCTTGGCATTGTGCTGCAAAATCAACTGATTTTAAAATTTCATGTATGTGTACATATCATGTAACGTGTACTTTTAGTGTGCTCGAAAATAAGACTTAAATTTAAAAGTAAAAAAGTGAAGTTATTTATGTTTATTTTTCTCTGCTACTTACGCATGTGTTTTTAAAGCTTATAACGAACATTTATATAATCTTTTATTAAGACAAACATTTAGAAGAATGTACATCAGTAAGACTAATTTCATGGATACAGATTTGTATTTAGAGGGTGACAAGATCGGTACAAACAATTTACCTAAATAACTCTTACTTATGGTAAAATATCTGGTTTAATAAAAATATACATTATTTTACTTGAAACGATTCATAATATACTTCTTTTTTACATAAAAAATGTATTACATTTTAATGCAGTTCAAAATCTGATTGGAAGAATGTAAATGAGGGATTTAGAAATCTAATATCTTTTAACAAAGTTGATGTAAATATCTTTTAACTTTATTAATATGAATGATTAGTTTAAGCACACATTTTTAATTAATTATTCCAAAATAATATAATCATATATCATACTAATTTTTATTATTGGTAATTATAATTTATGTATCAATAATAGCTCATAAGTTTGAAATATATATTATATTTAGAATTCATTTAAAAAGAATAGACTAATTTAATATATAAAATTATAATGATTTTTAATGCATCATAAATTGATCAAACCTTACATCAAGTTCATATATAACCTTTTATGTAAATTAAAATGTTATTTTAGATAAATATTTTTTTGGTAGGATTTATATTTTTCAAAATTAAAAATTGTCTTTTCCTCATCTTATGAGCCAAACATTTTAACAACAGCTAATACCTTGCTTTTAACATTCATTCAGTGTCTGGGTAACCGAATTACTTTCAGTGAATTATTAATTGCATCACTTTAAAGAAAAAACTTTCCCATGTAGACGACGAAATCTCTTCTAAAAAAGATTTTACCATCCAAAAATTTCACAATAAAGTATTTTATACAAAATCATAATGTTGTTAGTATTTTCCTCATTTTTTCCCCCAATTTAAAAAAATACAATTTACTCATAATAGCTAAGCAAATATTAGACAAAAATGAAAGTAAATAATGCTATAAATTATTTTAAACATTGTTCCTAGGATATGCGTAACATTGATTTGGCTATATAAATTTATAAAAGTTTGAATATTTCTCTATATTTATTACTTAATATATATAAAGAAATATATATACCATTTAAGTACTTAACTATAAAGCAAAATTTCTTTTTTTTTCTACTTAATGTTTTTAGTTTATATTAAAAATTACAAAAGAAAAAATACAGCTCTAGTTAATTAATCTTTTGATGAAAATGATTAATATAGACCCCAATAATGAATCATGAATATATAGAAAGAGAAGGAATTTTCCCCCAAAAGATAAATTAAGTAACCAATTGTTATATAAACCCTGTTTTTTTCAAATGCGTAAAATTAATAGAACTACTGACATTGTCAATTGTATAATCTTTGGAGTGTGTATTTATACTAACATTCAAGAAAATTATTTAGAACAGTTTATATATTTTTTCTATTTCATTTAATCACCAGCAGTATGTAGCAAAATTACACATTATAAATTTGTATTTAAAATACTTATAGTAGTCAATCGAGAGAAATACTACCTACATTTTTTGTAAAAATATCATAAGATTGACATTAATACATTAGTATTTAATTAAAATACATAAAAATTTATTCCGAAAAAAAGTTTTTTTTTCGAATACATCTATCAACTACTACATTTTTTAAAAATAGTTAAATTTAGTGCTGCTATCTAGAGGCAAGAAAGTCCACTATTTAAGCATTTTACAACTAATAATCAAATGGTAGTCAAAAGTAATACAGAAATATTCCACATATGTATAAGTGATAAATATAATGAATATATTTAAAAAATTGATAAAAAATGTTTTTCATACAAGTTTTTGAATATAGACTTCACATCCTATTATATTTTAAACCTTTCATTAACAAGAATTTCACAAAATACTTGTAAAATGAAAAATAACGATGACATATTAGTAATTTTTTAAAAATTTTTTGTGAATTATTAGAATAGAAATATTTTAAAAAGGAAAAAAATCATAAGCAATTATATCTATTTTTAATTTTTTAATAATTTAATTTAATATGAAAGTAAGAATTCAATTTTTTGAAATAAAGAGGAAGAAAATGAAAATTAATTCGATGACGCAATCGTGCTGCCATCTATTTTATTTAGAAAGAAGCATTGTATCTGTCAGAAAAATTAAGAAGGAGCTGTTAAATAATTTATAGGATTATTATGTATATATAAGATATAATTATTTAATTATCAACTTAAAATGGATAAATAAGATGTAATAATAGTTTCTTTCTCTTGAAAGAAATATTCAGTTTCTTTCATAATAAGTACTAACTCCTATGAAATTCTTTGATTAAATTCCTTATTGGCGCTGCTATATTTCGAAATGCTTGGACTATGTGTAATAAATAAAGATTACACGTCAATTTAACTTATATTTATAGAATTAAATTTGGTTTTAAGTAATAAAATAAATTGTGAAGAAACTATCATTAGCTCTTTATATATGAAAAATCTCAAAATCAATAATTATTTTCCTTTTTAGGAAGGTGATAATATATTTACATAAATAATTTTGAAAAAGAAAGAAGAAAATAAAAAACTGCACTACTTTTTAAATTAAAATCCGGAATGGACCTGTAAATCTGATAGATTGCTTTATGTCATTCTTTTTGTCAAATTTCTTGGGAATAGAGATTTATAAGTTTCATTAATATTGTGGTGGTTTTAAAGGCTTGATACAATGTATATTCTATTTAGAATTTACTTAATGTTTAATTTTCAACAAAATCTGGTTTTAGATAACTGTATAAACCTAGAACATATTCTGGAGTTATTTTTTAATTTAAATCAATAAATGCTATCTTCGTTTTTAGAAATTCAAAACATATTGATGTCGATAACCTAAACTGAAAATTATGCAATTTAATTAAACTAACTAAAAATACTAAGTAATTTAATTAAAATGAAACTGAACAAACTAAACAATTTAATTAAAATGAAACTGAAAGTTTTGCTTACATAGAGCTACTGCATGAACATGATAATCGGACTCATTGTATAAATTTTAATGATATTTACATATTTCAAATAAAGTACATTTTCTTATAACTTATACCATATGTTCATGAGTTTTTGGTACAGTAGGTATCAAATTATGAAAATATTAAGATAAAAGAAATAAACGAAGATTATTATAGTTTTTGAAAAGAATAAAATATTCATTTTTAAAACATCATTTATTAAATTTAATTGTAGCTTTATATTTAAGTATATGGATGATTATTTTGTGTAATGTTTTCTAGAAGCAAGTTTTTTTTTTATTTTTGAAAAGTAAATTTCTGAAAATTATTTTCTATTCGCAGGATTTAATTCCTATTCGCAGGAGAAAATCAGTTCACTTTTCGAAAAGTGAAAATTGTGAAAGTACAGCAAATAAAATTTTTCTGCAAACATCAAGAATCAAGAAATAAAAGAATGAAAAATATTTACTTTTTAATTCAATGAAACTTAATGGTTTGCTTATTTCAATTAGTTAAAAGGGACAGACAAAATTCTGACAGTTAATGCAAATATATCAAATAATCTTTCATAATTAGAGAAATTTTAAAAAGAGTTGGAATTTGTAAATCACATAAGCATTTAACAGGTTGCGTTATTAAAAAATAATATTGTAAACATTTGGAAAATGCAATCCACAGTTAAAAGTCTTTGAAGTTGAACATACGTAATATAAATTGTGAAATTATTAAATGTTACTTCAAAATTAAGAAGTCCTTTCGAAAGCTGTAATGAAATCTTTGAGTTGAAATGAAATGAAATGGAAAAATAGCTTAGATTGAAAGTGTAGAATTAATATTCCAATTTTATGAATATAATACAAGACTGGTAAAATGCAAATTCTTTCTTGTCAACAACATGATTAAAAAAATTCAATCCCAGATGATAGATTCTTTGATGAATAGAAGCTGTCTTTAAATTGGAGGAGTATGGGCAGCTACTAATTACATATATATTAATTTAACATTAATATATATGTAATTAGTAGTTGTCCAGTCATGGTTAGGAAAGAAAAAGTCTTGAATGAAGTTCCTCACACAAATATCCAAAACACATTAAGGAAAAATGGAAAAGTAACAATATTGAAATAAATAGTTGCATTTATGGTTTATCACTTGCTATTCATTGTAACTACTTTGAATAAATGTAAAAACTAACTGATTATTAAGAAATATTTGAAATATTAGCTGAAAAATTTAATTTTTTCTTATGTAATGAAGTTAACTATGCAAAGTATACTGTATAACACAAAAGTTTGTTGGCATTTTATAGGCCAAAAGGAAATTCAGAAAATATTTTAAGTTATGTAAATAAGTATTATTTAATTTATGTAAAGGAACCTAAATTAAGTTAAATTGAACGTGTATAAAATGAATTGGAAAGGAGATGTCATTCTTTTTTCGCAACAACAGTTGAAAATATTTCTCGAAAAAGAGCGGAATGCACATTAACACACACACAAAAAGTTAAAAAAAAAAAAAAAAAAAAAACATTCAGACGAAAATGAAAAGTATAGTGTGCATTTGAATATACAATTTTTTTTTTTTAAAGAATATTTTCTGATATTATGATCCAGGACCTCCCCAACCGCTGATAGTCAGTGCTACTAAAAGCATTTATTATGATCATTTTATGTCAAAGATAAAAATATCAGACTAAGTATGATCAGAGCGAAAATTTCGCTTTTTCATGTCAAGTGTTATATTTTCAAATCCATTTCTATTTGACAAAATGAAAGATATTTCTTTTGCTTCCCTTCTACAGTACAATCTTATTGGTTTGTTTACAACTAACGATAGTTTAAAATGTTATTAATTATATTTAGTAAAACTTTTTTTATACGCACTACGAATACAAAATTATACTTAATTCACACACCTCAAAATGTTTCACAACAGTAGTTTGGGTTAGTTGACACAAAATCAGATTAACTCATATTTATAATGAAGAAATTAGTGGAAAATTTTCACCTTTCTGGAAAGATAATGAAATTTACATATTCTAAAATTGAAAAACGTAAGTTCCACGTTTTATAATTAAACGAATATTTCGCGGTAAATTTATAAGTATAGAAACTTCATGCAACAATTGAACTTTTTAAGAAAAATTTGCATGTCTTTATAGTTAATTATAAGTTGTTTACATTTTCCTATTAATAACAATATAGAAATTGATTTCTTTTTGATCAGTGAAATTTGAAGATATCCTTAATTCCAGATAGACACTGTCCTACGTTTATTTGAGATACAATTAATTTTGAAGTTTACTCCTGTATTTGTAGCTAAGTATATAAGATTTTTCTTATTTAATCACAAACAGACGTACATATAATATTAATAGCATTTTGTTTTTCAGTTGCTAATTTCTGAAAGTTCAAAGTTGCTAAATGCCATCAAGAACTTCGTAATTTTCATTTTTACTTATTAACAAGGTTAATCTAAGCTGGTACCTCATCTCTTTTTCTATATCTTTTGAACTATAACTAAGGAGGAATAATAGAGAGTTATTTATTGTGCATAGATTGTATTAAAAACATAATTTTTGGTTGGCTCATAATCCAACTTATTTCTGTTTACCAGAGTGACACTATTATCGATATTTGAGACAGTAAGTTCAATGTGTTCGGGTCGGTTAATATGTTAATATTAACCGACCGTAACATATTTAACTTACTGTCGAATGACAATTTATAAAGTATAGGTTTATACTTTATAAATTGTCATTAGTTTAATTTAACAAATAGCACACAAAGATTTAAGAGGAGCCTAATATTCCGTATTAGAATTTTCTTGTAAATATTCACTCAAGTAATAAGTAGAATAATAACAATAACATAGAAACTTATTATTATCTAAATGTATAAACCGATTCGATTATTTTTCAACAATTAGTCTGATAAATGTTCAATAACTCATTTATTTATACAGTGTGGTTAATATTCATATTATTTGGCAATTTTTCGTCAAACATTTACCTGGAAGTAATATAGGGTTAATAATTTTCAATCAAATAATTTAGACAAGAAAGACAGCATATACTTTTTCTTTTACTGGCAAAAATGCATTGATTAAATTATCTTACTGAAATATAAGCAACGAACTTTGCTATATTTCATTGTTTATCGTATGTTGTACTCCATTATGTTGATATTCAATACGTTGAAGTCCCTTATTTTCTTCATATATCATATTGAGAAATTTAATGCAATAATGTTGCAGTACACAAATTTTAGATTTTCGAAAAACAACTATTAACCCTATTTGAGTAATTTCATGATGTCGCAAATAAGCCAATATCACAAAGAATTGATGAAAGAAATTTTAGCATATGCTTTAAGTCAAATATCAAATATTTCACCAATATACATTTATAAACTTTGTACATCTTTATTATCACAATTTTAAAGTAATTGTTTAGTGTTTTCCTTCTCGTCATTATATTTTGATGTGTAAGTATATTTTAAACAGCATTTAGTATATTTGTAAAATATAGCACCATCATAAATGAGTTTAAGTCTAAGTAACCATGTATGCCCATCCCAATTCTATTCATCTACCAGGAAGCAAAAATAACGTAATTGCTAGAAAGGAGAGAGGAAAAAGCCAAAAGGGCCTCCATAGTAGCTTGTGCACGAGACTCATAAATAACAAAACTACCAAAGAGCTTATCCACACACTTCCAGTGTTCCAGATTTTGCCAGAAGTGCCGCAAGGAACAGCGCTTCTCATTTAAGTTTTTTTCCCCTACTGTTGTTAAGAGATAACACTTTCTCTCTCAAAAATAACCTTGGAAATTCGACCTGATTCAACTTCTTGGGTGTACAGTTTTACTGTGTTTGATTGGTTATTATTGTTCAAATCTCCAGACCAAGACTAGATTTCCTGTGGTTATTGCGTCAAAATGGGGAACTCATGGGGTACAAATAGATTTATTATGAAATTGTGTCAGCCATGCCTATTTCTTTGGGTGGTTAAATTTAAGAGATAATCAAGGTTTTGCTTATTGCGAAAGTATTTGCTTAAAATACTGACAAGTCAAATACTGTCGAGAACTTTCAGTATTAAGAGTTCGGATGTTTAAGTTACAAATTATACATAATATAATATTTGCAGTTCATGGCATCAAAGCATTGCTGAATGATATCTATTATATAGAGCTGTTACATATAGAATAGATTTTTTTGCTACTTGACTGCATCAAAATACTTTCATAACATTCATTATTTTCTCTTAAAATGAAAATTTTACATTATTAATTTTAATTATAAAATTTATATTGAAACAAATATAAAGTGTAGTACTTTGTGAAAGAGAAGCAAGAATATTTTTCTATGCACTTTTAAAAGATCTTGTTAAAACGATTGAAAACATGTTCATTTGTATGCAAATAAATGGAAGAGTTAAAACGATAACACCCAAAATTATATCAATATGAGCATATTAATTTTAAGATCTTAGAAATTTGAATTTGCTAAAAAATAATACATAATAAATGCATTGACACCGAAACAACGTTAACTAATTTTACGAATGATCCAATGAGAAATAACATTTTATTCAAAAATTTTTCTAAAAATAAAAAAGATGAAAAAAAGAACTAGTCTAGTGTGAATGTAAGCATTTAATACATATAACAACTGTCCATGTAAACTCCAAAAATATGGAGAAATTTTCCCATTCTCTAAAGTCTTGAAAGTTTTTAAGTTTAATTTAATTCATAAATTCTTAAAATATTTTTTTCAAAGTTGAGATTATATTTGAAAATTAGATTTGATGAACGAGAATTATAAATTAAAAAATATAAAATTCTAAAATTCTCTTTGATACATATATTTACAAGTACTTATTATGTCCCCATATATATATATATATATATATATATATATATATATATATATATATATATATATATATATATATATATATAATATGTGGAATGTTTTTTGAATTTATTGCTTGTGTGGTGAATGCAAAAGTCAGCAATATTGAATTAACATTTTTAAAATGTTTGATTCACTTTCTCGCTGTATGAAAAATACAAATTTCTGCTTTACAATATTAGAGACGAGCAACTGACAGAGAATAATATTATATTCTGCTTTCAATGTCTAAAAATAATGTATGAGGATTTTTGATCTTTACTTACAGCATAAGTAAAATATATCATAAAATTATTTTAAGTGTTTTAGGAAAATAATAAAACAGCAAATTTTTAATCATTGCATTATTGCCTTGATTATACAGTGCATTCCGAGCATTAATGAAGGAGGATATTTCTGTTGACTATTTATTGAAAGTTTCAAATAGTTAAACTATTAAAATATTTTAAAACAAGAATATCGTGTTTACTTTGAACATATTCCTCAGAATACAGAAAAATCTTACGCAATACTATAAAATCATCCTCTATGTAAAAAGGAAGAAAGTAATGCCCATATAAAATGGAGCATTTCAACAATCAAGTAGTAACCTACTTTAACGAAGAAAAAAATAACTTTTTAATTCTTTAGTTTGTTGACATTGTCTGCAGAAGATCACAATATCGAAACCCGGAAGTTCTTTTCCACTAACGCTATGTTAATAAGATTTATCGTAAGATATAACCTTATATTGACCTAGACGCTCCAAGCATACCAGAGGGCAAAGTGGCAAAAAAGTCGTAGAAATTTGGAGCAGATATTTAACCGACTGGTACTACACGATCGTTTGTAGATCATTTGGTAACTTAGTCAAGAAATTTCATAGCTCCGTATCAAAGAGATGTTAGACTGCTCATTTCAATGAACTTTTGCATGTAACCTGAATGCATGTTGGAGTTTATGTTGATCTAATTCTTCTAACGTCTAATTAGGAGGGTGTAATTCGAACCATAATTTCTCTATCAATCAGAAACAAGAGCTATTAAAATGATTGCCTTTAGCAGTTTTCTTTTCGTTAAGAAATTGAAAAATAAAGATTTAAATTATTTCTTCGGTAAATAGAAAGTGAATGGAAGAAGAAATACCAGTTTTTCATTTAAAAGGTAAATGAAAGGGAAGATTCCATTACTACTAACGAATGATTAGAAATGTTGACCGAAACCTCAATATTTAATGGTTATTTTTTTATGCAACTTGAACGTAACAATAATGATTACAAATATTATATAACTAATTCAATTGTGTTTGTATGAACCCATTACACGTTAGTACTAATGTATTAGTACTAATGTACTGATCACGTATGATGACAGACTCGAAGTTAGAGTATTTTTGATTATTCACTGCATATTTTTTCCTGTAGGATTACAGATAATGAATCTAGTCCATGTATAGCAAGGAAGGAAACCGATATAATCCAATATACCTACCTCAATAAATGTGCATGTCAAAAGTAGGAATGGAATATTCATTACAATTTGTTCATTATTTGATAAAAGGAAATGAAATAAGGCCTTCAGCTTAAAAAAATGCAGTCTTATTTCTAAGCCACAGGGATTTTGCATTGTCAAAAACACTATTTTGTACATACAACAGCATAAGAATTTATGTGAATTATTTTATTAAGTAAAGTAGATGCATTTCTGAAGTGTTTAAGAATTTAATATGATCATGTGGAAAATGGAGCATTTCTTGTAAAATTGGGTGTTATAAAAATTAACTTATTGGCATTAAAACTTACAGAATAAATTTAAAAAAAATTATTTCTCTTATCATTGAAAATGAGAAATAATATATTCGATTTTAATTCAAATGCTGACAAGTTTGTAATAGAATAAAAAAATTATATCTTATAGTTAATATGAAATTTTGATTAATATCATAATAAGAATATTTGATTTGAACACTTAGTTTGAAACGTTTATAAACACATTTAAATAATAATATCAAGAAATATTCTATAATTCATCCAGACACTGGTTTCTACTAAATTAAATAGTGTTACCATAAATTCTAGTTTTATAGAAAAATATTTTAATGTAAATTATATTTTTACAAAGTATTTAAATATTTTACCTCAAATCTCCATATTCATTTATGTTAAAGAAAGAACATTTTCAGATTATCTTTAATGTATTTTAAATCTCAGCAGAGAGATTTAAATATTTTAAGAAACATTCATATCTACCCATGGCTGTCTTCCGTAAATCATACAAGAAATTCCAATATCTTTCTGCTTTTCTTTTTAATTCATCATGTATTATCGTAAATTTTCAATAAGAAAATTTACATTGTTTATTTAGCAAAATCTTTTACACAGAAGATATCTCCCATGCAAGTAACAGCTCCATTTTCAGCTCAGTCAGGATGCTTGAAACGATGGATTTCACTTTTCCTTTTCGAGTAAGCTCTCAATATCACAAAATGGCCATAAAGTAGGAAGTTAGCCATCATGGCGGTAAAATATAAAAATTAGGCAATATTGAAATTAAGGAAAAATTCGGTGTAATTATTTCTGGAACCAAGTAAATTAGTTTTAACTAAACAGAACAAATATGTTCCATTTGTTTTTGATATTAAAGAAAATGTATTCAACAAAATAATTTTTCTTATACTTCAATTTATTTTGATATGTATGTATTACATTAACGCATGTACGTATTATATTATATTATAATTAAATCTTTTTATATATATGCAGTGTTATCAACTTTTACTCACAACTCAAACGAGTCAGAAGAATCGAGAACATTTAAAAAATTGATTTTTCATTCGGATATATAAAAAATCATAATTAGTTGAACGTCCAATTATATTATAAAATGCTTATTTAAAAAATTGGCAATGAAAAAAGACACCTGCATTTTTCAAACTTGATTATCTTTGATTTTCAACTTAAGTGCTTAAAAATAAATTAAAGATGGATGGGAAGAAGATTCCTTCGAAACATAAACCGGTATTTAGATGTTTTGCAACTCGAGCAAGAGAGTTGTCCATTACTTTTCGGGTGAGAATCCCTCACACACGTTTCGCCTAGAGAGCACTATTACGATATCCCTATTTCGACATGATACTATAGAAGTCAAGGCTCACACTTTGCCCTTGGAAAGGTTATTAGACTTGAGTCAGAGTCCTTAAAAGAACGAAACACTACCTGGTATTTGACTTTCTAGAAAGTTCCTCCATATAATTTTCATCTTGCTAAATTTTCATCATTGTTACGTTGCTCGATAGCCATCATTGTTACGTTTTTCTACTGGCTTATTCTCTGGAAAAGAAAGTGTAAATAGGTCAAACAAAACTTGCACGAGTTTTCATTTTCATTTTGAAATACAAATAAAAATATTCTTACTCACATTCATCAATTAAAAGTAAACTATTGCATAAATCAATAACATAACAGTTGTATCGTTCCTTTTTAATGTAAATTATGAATATTTTATTTATAAATGAGAAGATGGAATTCTGATTTTTTTTTTTATGAAACAAAGTTTTTTCTCGTTTACTTAAAATCAGGTTTAGATTTTATAAACTACTAATTATTGTAACATAGTGTGACATTTTTGAAAATATTAAATAATATTTTTTTAGATATTCATTTTAAGCCTTGTGAAATAAAATATATTATCACAGTTTAATTATATTTATTCATTAAAATTTTAAATTATAATTTACATACATACATATAATTAAAGATGGAAGTATATAATAATAAAAGTATTTTTAATTAGTTGAACTAACGAGTCATGAACTATAAATATACATTTCTTATGTTAATATGATATCTATATTTTCTTTTCTTACATACTAAAAGTGAACATTTTACATGGGTGAATAAAAAAAGGAAGAATATAAATAATTATAATAATTTGATAAAAAGTATAATAATCAAAAGACAAATAAATAAGAATGACATAGGTAAGCTTATTATTATACGAAAATAAATATGAATATGTTCCATGTTATTTTTCTGCTTCAAAATTTATTTGATGTGCGGTTTAAATAGATGTGAAAATAATATTTTAAAATCAATATTAATTTAAAATATGTTTATTTAAAACATATCTTTATTAGTGTAGTTCATTTTTTCAAATTTTTATTATATTTATTTATCAAAAAAAATTATTATACTAAAAAAACATTTTATACTTTAGGAATAAGGAAAAATTCAGAAAATATTCAGCAAAGATCCGATTAAAAAAAAAATTCTGATTTGGAAAGCAAAAAATAAATAAATTAAATTGAAATAAAATTAATCACTTTTGTAGTTTAATGTAAAAAATATTTTCCCATGCCGGGAATCGAACCCGGGCCGCCTGGGTGAAAGCCAGGAATCCTAACCACTAGACCACATGGGAGTTGATAAAAAACGTTTTTTTCTGTACTTATAAAATATAAAGTATACATTACATATAATTGATTATTTTTATTTATAATAAAAACTGGAATTAAAGAAGTAAGTTATAATAGAAGAGAAAATACAGTTTTGTTGCGCATAAAAAAGCTTTATTTTTTTTAAAACAAATTATAATTATTATTTAAACATCAATGGACTTTTTTCTTTATTCTCGTTTCTTTAAATGCTTGAAATGAACTCTCCAGTTATTGTTAAATTTACAGGAACACTATCATCCATAGTTAATTATTATAGAAAAAATAAGTAAGATTAATTAAATTAAAATTTAATCACAGAATATTTATATAAATGAGCTCACTATAAATAATTTACTTTTCTCAGTATTACGCATAAAACTTGATAGTCTAAAATAAAAATGATATTTTCATTTAGATTTTAAGAATGAATTTTTTGCCTTTTTCGTATATAAAATATAGACCTCTGTAAAAAATGTAGAGAAGTAGTTTTCTAGCATTTTTAAGATTTTCTATCAACTTGAAATAAAATTATTTCAATCCAAGATTCACTCTCTCACCACATAATTCTCAATTTAAGTTATTAAATAAATATCACACATTTTCTTAAAATTATTTCAAGGCAATGAAATTCAAAATTTGCAACATTTATTGTTAAATTTTAATGAAGAAGCCGAAATAAATCTTTTTTTCTGAGCCAATTTTATGTTCACTTTTCAAAAGTAAATCAATTTAAATAATAAGGTATTGACTACAAATAACTGTGGGGAAAAAAAAAAAAAAAAGGGAACAAACTATTATAACCTCATTGAACATTATTATTACTAATTTTTTCATAGTTATAATTGCTATTTTGTTTGTTGATTTACATTGTTAAGGTGACTTTATAGTTAAAAAAAAAAGTGAATTCGTTCGAATTTATCTAAGTCATCTTAACTAAACTCTGTTGTGCCACAGAGTTTAGTTAAGTTGCTAATTGAAAAACAAGTCCGTAGAAAGATTTTATTCTTTTAATTCCATTCGAGCCTTGGTTCTGAAGGTTCACGTTTGTTGTTGGTAATAAAAACTTTCATGCATATTGATGTAGTTAAAAAAAAAAGACCTTTTACATTTTTTATTTTTATTCCGTGTTTCTAAATACATTATGAACAATTTACGTGAAATATTTTGCTTGAATAAAATGCATTTAGTTGCCTTATAAAGGTAATTCTAACCATACTAATGCAATTTTAGTCATTATGTAAGTAATTGTAATGATATTTTTATCACAAATTTATGCAGAAAATGATTTGAATATATGTTCGTATGTTTATTTCTTTTATATTGTGCAAAATAAAAAATTATTTAAAATTCAAATTCTTTTCGGATTTTTAATTTTAGCGTAAGATTAATTTTAGCTCTTTTTTTGAAAACTAATGTTTTTTTCTATACCTAATTATAAAATATCAAAATGAATAGCTTTAAAAAAATTGGGAATAAAATAATACATTTTATCCTTACTTCCAGACATAAAAGTTTATTTAAATGGACTAAATATATCTTAATTTTTTATCCAATGAACTTAAATACTAAACTCAAATAAAGCTATGTGATTTTAGATTGAGAACCAATTAAAGAATTTGGGAAAATATATCACTTGCCAATGTGTTAATAAAATAACACCCTCTCTTTCTTTGTTAATAAAATAACACCCTCTCTTTTCTTTACTCAATTATATAACTACTTGAGGAAATGAAAGACGTTACACAGACGCGAAAAAACATGTATCTCTTCCAATAACAATTTTATATTTTTGTTTTGTTATTTAAATCATTTATAATTAATTTGTTTTCAATAACTGTCAACATATCATTTTCACGTACCATAAAGTGCGAACATCTGCTCTAGAGTCGAGTAAATTTGTCATCTTCTATGATTTCATTTATTGTCGTTCGGACAAAAGCTACTGTTAATATTTGAACTTAGTTAAATAGAGCTTACCATGTTAAATTAAACTGTGCTGCTTATAATCATATGTATTATAGGTTAAGCATTGTATGATACCTTATTAAAAACAATAAAATCTAATTTTATACAAAATTTGATGTCTATTTCTCATCGTCATTTTGTTTAAAATGAGCAAGTAATTGTTTCAGATAATTCTTTTTTTTCCCACAAAATGTAAGTTGGAAGTAAGGGGTAAGAAAACGATAACTCAAAATAATAAACAAAAATAAACCAAGTGATCGTTCAAAATATTGGGTTGTTCGGAATGTTATTTCGTTTTATATGAAAATGAAAAACGTATTGCGAATAAATATTTTATTGAATTGTATGTTGTCAATTCTAGTCCAATACCTTTTACCTTCTTTTTGGTCGTAGCATCATTTCATACTCATAAAATGGTTGGTTTTTACTAGAAAAAAACTGATTCAGGTGGGAAAAACGAACTGACTTACCGAACAACCCAATAATAAACAAAACATTAATCCTAATTATTTTGAGGTTAATGAAAAGATGCTCATTTTTTTCATATAAAATAAATAAATACACACACAAACTTGAGGAAATAATTAATGTAAGTATTTTTTATCTCCTGAAAATCAATTTTTTGTAATATTTACTTAAAATGTTTTGATGTAATATTCATATATTTAATTTTTATGGCTATTTTAATGACAACAGTAGTATAACACAAGAATTATATAATAAAAGAATGAAATTGGAGTGTTTACTTTATTATTTCATAAACTGTGGGACCAAAGCAAAGCCTGCTCTCTTAATTATTTCAGCTGCTCAATTATGTTTCGTGTGACATACGAAATGACATCCACGCCTCCAACCATGACCGATATTTTCTGAATGGGATTTGGTAGGGGAATAGATTGTAACTAAATAATAAAGAAATTTTCACCTTTCTTTATGTAAATAATCTAGTTAATATTTCCGCCTGATAAATGTTTTTTTCTTTACAATAGTCATTTGTTACGAAAGGGAAATTTCAAAAGATTTAATATCAAAGAAAAAAATTCGCCTAAATTTATCATTTTATCTAATATTTTGAAATTTATCCACTTATCTTAAATATCAGTATTTACTCGTTTTTCTGATGGAATGATACATTTTTGTTAATATTTTAGATATATACAATGAAATATCAGAAATACATTACCCAAATAACTTCTTTTTATTTTAAACTAATGTTATATTTTTTTGCGATATATTTGTTTATGAAGTAACATAATCCTTGCAATAAGTTTTGCTACTTTTATTTAAACTTTTTTTTCAAGAAAGCCTGATTCTGTGATATATATATATATATATATATATATATATATATATA
>JAPDSC010123726.1:182402-214467 GCA_026290005.1 Latrodectus geometricus | reverse complement strand
TTTCTCACATATTTTGTCATTTTTTAAAGTGTGTTTTACCAAGAAAATACACTACGTAATAAATATGCAGGATATTAATTTGTGCAATCAAGATAAGAATGCAACTTAACAGACTACGGAGGGTAACTTGATTATTCTTAAATCTAGATATACTGGCGAGCATTCTCATTTCGAGTTTGCTATCTCACAAGATTGTCTTTGTAAGGACAATGGAACTATAAGACGAGGAAAACTTTCAACCTCGAATACCGCATTTGTAAGAAATTATTCCGAAAGAGATGTATTAATCAACAGTGATTATCAGGGCACAAATTAGGGTTTTACAAAATAAGAAAAATCTACTTAAGTCTTTTTTTAGTGCTGCCACTACCTTTTATATATACATGAAAGAAATATTTGCATTTAATTTTTGTTTCAAACAACTCCAGATTTTTGCATTCTAGATTTTTAATATTTGATGAAATTTTCTTAAAATAGTATGCAGATTCTAATATAAAAATATGGAGAAAAAATAAGATTTTGCAATTTTAAGCTTTTTTCACTACATATTATCTGTACTATTTCTTTTGGCTTAAATGTGCACTGCTCAAAACAATTAAAGGATATTTTGATTTTGGTGGATCTTGTGGCTGTGAAACTTTTTAGCTGATTGATACATGGTCTTCAGACGTAGTAGGTTATATGAGAATAAATTAAACATGTTTGGCAGAAAAAAATGCATTTTATTGCGCATTTGTGTACAAAAAGAAAAAAAACACAGTTTGTGCATATGAGAGAAAAGGAATATGAAAAGGTGTTTTCTTCAAAGGAAATCATTTTCAGTAGCGGGTATGGTTTCCACTGACGTCCAGCAACGTTGAACACCTTTGAGGCATGGAGTCAATGAGGCTATTAATCACGAGTTGGGGTATTCTGTTCCACTCTTCCAGAAGAGCTCTTTCCAGTTCTTGGAAAATTTGTTCGGGTGGTTGATGGCCAGAAACTCATCTTCCTATAGCGTCCTAAACATGCTCTATTGGATTCATATCTGGAGAACACGCAGGCCATTCCATTCGTACGATTCCTTCCTCTAAAAGGAAATCCTCCACCAGGTTATCACGATGTGGCCTGCAGTTTTCGTCCATTAAAATGAAGTCATCTCCGATTGCTGCAGCTTAAGGGACTACAATAGGTCTGAGAATCTCATCCCTATATCGGCCACCAGTCAGTGGTCCATCTCGAATGATATAGACGTCTGTGTGCCAGTCAATGGAGATGCCATCATACACCAACACTCCCCCACCTCCAAATCTGACACTTTCGTGAACGAACGCAGAATTATTCCTACTGTCACTATCCCTCCAGATGAAAATACGTCTATTATCAGGATGAACAGAAAAACGGGATTCGTCAGAAAAAGAACATTGCTCCATTCATTTCTCCCTGAGCCGTTACCACTAAATAACGATTTTCCTTGGACGTTGTAACCCGTCTACGACCTTGCCCTGGTCTTCGGCCTGCACTTTCAGTCTCCAAAAAACGGTTCCAGATCCTGGAAATCACACTTTGTGACACTCCAATGGCTTGCGCTACTTCGGCTTGAGTTTGGCCCCATTCTAACCTACCAACAACTCTCCAAGCTTCTGAATCAGTTAAATGACTTCGCTGAGACATCGTACTCATCGAAACAAAACAGTCACTGAATGCCGATCATCCTTGTCTTCACTGTCTTTCATTCAGTTGAAAGTCAAATTTCATTCACTGCCACTGAAGCGACGTTTTTGACGTCGAACTCAAAATTAGCATAATCCACAGTTTGAAAATCAGAAAAATTTGCATTTGTGATTCTCTTCTCCCATTTTGAATAAAAAAAATTTCGCTTATATCTTTATTTTATATAAAACTTAGAATATCCTTTAATTGTTTTGAGCAGTGTATTAGGGCCCATTTACAGACCTGTCAAAAAGGAGTTAACTCTTCACCGCTTTTGTATATTTCATTTAATTTTATTTTTCATGTAACTTATGTTAACGCAGTGCTTCTCAACCTTTTAGTATTCACGGCCCAATTTTCAATCATAATTTTCATCGCGCCCCCCTCCCCACCACTACAATAAAATATATACAATATAATGTATTTTGAGTATTTTGGCGCTAAACCTACACTACAACCTTAATTTTAAACTTTACTAATTACCAAGAATACCGAAATTTATTGACATTTTGCAATACCGATCTTCAGCATTGAAAAAACAAGAATCCTATGCTTTTTTCAAAAAATTAAGTTAGGAGCGTGCGCAGATGTGAACAAATGTTTTCTCATAGGGAAAAGGAGAAAGTTCTATGACGCCAATTTCAATTCCAGACAATCTCAGTCGAGTCGATCCTTCTATCGCTATTGAATCTATTCTGAATGTGTATATTATATATATTTTCGTGTAATTGCAATTCACTGTATTAAATATTCACGGCAGCAGACTTACGCAGAATCATGGATAAATTTTTAAGCGGGCGTAAGCGAGCATTAAACGATAGACAAGCATCAACAAGTACACAGATGAGCGTGGTTCCGAAAATAAAATCAAGAAAATATTCTCAAGAATACTTAAATTTTGGGTTCACTAGTACTGAAGTAAATCAAGAAGAAAGGCCCCTGTGTATCATTTGCTCAAAAATGTTAGCGGCAGACAGCATGAAACCTAATAAACTTAAACGACATTTGAAAACGCTTCATAGTGAGTACAAAAACAAACCCAGAGAATTCTTCGAATTAAAATTAAAATCATATGAAAAGAAAAAATCATTGTTTAAAAAAACTTTGTCTGTGAATGAAAAAGCTTTAATTGCCTTTTACAAAGTTTCATATAAAATAGCCAGATGTAAAAAGCCTCACACCATTGGTGAAGAGCTTATTTTGCCAGCCGCGATTGATATTGTAGAAGTTATGTTTAGAGATAATTTTGCAAAACAAATGAAGTCTATACCTCTTTCAAATGATACTGTTGCCCGTCGAATTGCTGATATAGCTGAAGATGTAGAGTGTCAGCTTTTGTCGAAGTTGAGTTACAAACTGTTTTCAATACAACTCGATGAGGAAACAGATAATAATAAAGATGCTCATTTCAATGCCTATGTTAGATTTTGTGATGATTTGCCAGTAGTAGAAGAATTACTTTTCTGCAAACCAATAGAACTCAAAGCAACAGCACTTGCTTTATTTGCTATCTTAAATGATTTTATGAACGAGGCCAACATAGAATGGAAAAATTGAGTCGGAATATGAACGGATGGTGCTCGTTCTATGTCAGGAAGATTCCAAAGTATTCAAGCTTTTGTAAAACAAAAATCGCCACAATACTTCTGGACACATTGCATGATCCACAGAGAAGCTTTGGCTTCCAAAGAAATCAGTCCTGGTTTGAATATTGTGTTAACTACGGTTGTAACCGTAGTAAATTATATAAAAATGAGACCCCTGAAATCAAGAATCTTTTCTGCACTTTGTAAAGACATGGATGCAGTACATTCAGCGTTACTATATTATTGCGAAGCAAGATGGTTATCATGAGGGAACATTTTGCAACGTGTTTATGAATTAAGAGTAGACATCGCCGTTTTCCTAGAAGAGGAAAACAGACCGGAATCTGAGAATTTTTGCGATAGTTTATTTGTGTTGAAATTGAGCAACATGGTCGACATATTCGAGAAATTAAATAACTTGAATCTTCAACTGCAAGGAGCAAATGCACATATATTGGATACGAGTGATAAAGTTAATGCTTTTTGTAGGAAATTGGAATTGTGGAGCAGAAATTTAAAGCAAGAAAACTTAACAATGTTTGCAAATTTGAATGATTGTATTAAAACTTACAAAGCTGAAGAACAACATGTAAAAGTTGTTTTTGTAACCATTGAAAATCATTTAGCAATGCTAGCAAAGAATTTTAAAAAGTACTTTCTTGCTGACGACAAACTGATATCAAGATACAAGTGGGTGAGGGATCCATTTCAAAATACTCCCGAAGGACTCTCAATCGAAGAGGAAAAACCTTCATAGACTTCACGGCAAGCGGCGAAACCAAAAGACAATTTAGTAATAAATCACTCTTTGAATTTTGGGCAGGAGTGGATGATGAGTTTTCTGCACTAAAAACAAGGGCATTTCGCATTCTACTACCATTTTCAACATCTTACCTTTGTGAAACTGGATTTTCTGCGGTGGCTTCTTTGAAGACAAAATATAGATCTCAGCTAAATATACAAAAAGAACTGAGAGTGTCTATTTCTAATTTTAAACCCTCCTTCGAAAAACTTTGCTCTGAAATACAGGCCCAAGGAAGTCACTAATAATTATTAAATTTGTTTTTAATTTAATAAGTTAATTATTAAATATATCGAAATGTATTTTGTTTTGTATGTGTGTGTGTGTGTTCTTTCCTATCAGTCACTTAATCAATTTTTTTAAATAACATTTTCTCTTGGATATGCTCGCGACCCCCCATTAGTGTGGTCGCGCCCCCTAGGGGGGCGCGCCCCACAGGTTGAGAATCACTGTGTTAACGTACTGTCTTAACTCTTAGTAACCACCTGATTGTTGAATAAAGGAAACTGAATAAAATTTCATAACCTACGTTTAAGAAATATTTTTCCTCTTATGACTTAGATTACCTCATAGGATAATCAAGTGTAGTTATTCTAACTTTAGTTATGTAGTTAAGTTGGTTTGCTTGAGTGCGATTAACTGAAAATACTCTAATTGAATTTTGTTGCATAGCTTTTTTTCTGCATGTACAAAACTAGTTTACGAAAGCATAATTAAATAAATCAGAGGAAGTTTTCTAACATTATTTTGCAATTGAGTTTTCTATTCATAAATTTTACAATAACTCAATTCTGTGATTTGTAAATGAACTGTAATACAGATAACTCGTGATAATGAAAATTCTGTTTATATCCATTGAAAATTTTGTCTTGAAATTTTGATTTTAGTATAAATAAGATTTGAATTGATTAATTCGTTCTTCTTATGTAATAACATTATATTGATATTTTTAATTGTAATATTGCCGCCCAGCATGTCTAGTGGTTAGCGTACCTGACTAGAGAATGGTGGGACCTGGGTTCGAATCCTGGCTCCGGCATGGATGTACTTTCTCTCTCTCTTTCTTGTCTTTGTCCTTTCTTTGTGTGTGTGTGTGAATGGTTGCCTACCCTATAAACGGGTACCTATGGCATGTGTGTACAGAGGAAGTCGGGCTCCACACCAAATATGGTTTAGTTGGAAAATGGAGCAGCGCACCCCATATTGCTAGCTGGCACATGACAACGATTGTAATTTTATAATAAAAAAATTTATTTGTAATCTTTTAAAATTACTTGATTGATGTTATATTTTCATAGATTTTTTATTATACTCACTATTAGATGACTAGAAAAAAGTTTTAAATAATTTTGTAATTCATTTTTCATACTTTCCTTAAAATTTTAATGAAAACTTTGGAGACGATTTTACTTGTAAAAAAAAATTAGAATAAATTATTGCATAATTTATACACACTGTTTTGGGGAATATCCTAATTATTTTATCTTATTTGATCATCAAAACTCTTTTTAAAATCACAAATTTTCTTTATTCATTATAAAACAAAAAAGAGTTTTTTTTCAAAATGCATTTTTTCAGATATAATTGTTACTTATTGTATCTAAAAAGAATTCATACAGTTTAATTTCTAGGAAATATATTCTTATAAATTACAAAGTTTCTTAAAGTTAATTTTCTAATATAAAAGAATTTGTAATAATAGAAGAATGCTGATGTTGATTTTTGACTATCCACTGATTTATTTTGGCTGATTTTCCATGACTTTAAATATTTTCACTGATAACCATATTTATTAGTATCAAAACAGAAAAAGGCGTTTCTGGCCTGGTTGGTTAGGAAATTTGCTCTCATTATGAGAAGGTGATGAGTTCGATCCCGACCCAATCGAAGATGCACCGTATTCACTCATGGTGGCTGAAGCACATAAAATATGTCATGGTTGCAATGACCTCCAAGTGAAATGACACCTGTTGAGGTGGCAGGCCAAGTCTGGAGGTATTTAGTTTGGTATCAGCTTCTAAATTACGAAAGCGAACACGCTTCCTCAGCTAAGTACTTTGCAATCTTGAGGCAAAAGTAAGACTTCAACATTTGCCACCTTTCTTTCTTGAACCTTTCGAAGCTGCATCTCGTGTCCTTCATCCTTATGGATTCATGAACTTGATCGATGTTTTTGTCAATCAAATGGGATAAGGCAACATCAAGACTGAAAAATATAGTTAATCTTAGTTTTTAAAACTTGAAAATTACAATAACTTTAGAAAATTTCTTTTCAGGTTGTTATTTTTTGTAGTATTTCCAAAACATATGGAGATAAAAAAAGAAATAAAACAAAGAAATTATAACTCTCTTCATCTTGCTTCATTTTTCGTTTCAATATTTCTAATAATTTGATTTAAGAAATGTAAAAACGAATAAAAATAATTGTAGCAACATGTTGTTTTAATGCTACCACAGCTTCATTTTTTTATTGAATGCAAAAAAAAGAAAAAAGAAATATTTGTTCCATACCTGTCATGTGTACTGTTTCGTCATTAAACCAGAACCTTCAGAATTTGTCTTTGATGTATTTTCTTTATCCTTCTTTTATTATTTGTTTTGAACTAGAAGATTCTACTTCATAAACAAGGTTTTTGGATTCATGGGCAACTTTTTGCGGTGAAAGGTTGCTATTCACGTGTCACTCATTTTAGGCGAGATTCTTTTGAAGTTAGATTTCTGTATCCGTGGTATTCCTATATTTTCTCCTCTTCCTTAAAATTTTTTAATTTTATTATGAATTAGAAATCTTATTTTAGGAAAAAGATAAATTATGGTAAAATATTTTAATAAATTGTAGAATAATATTAAAATTAATTTGTCTTAAAAATACGGTGACTGTGAATTACATATTTTTATATATAAACTATAAAAAAAAAATAAATTGAGTACATGTACTTATGTTGTATCATTAATTTAAATTTTATCAAAGGTTATGAACTAGAATATACATCAAGGAGAAAATTTTCAGAACGTTATAGCTGCAGCCTTATAAAATTAAAAATATTGTTTAATAGAACTTAATGGAAAACCTTACAGCCAAAGGCTTTTTAAAAGCATTTGAACGTATACGGCTTTCGCGCTACATTAAGGAAGTTTTATAGATCATGAGATATATTAGAATGTTCCAAGTATGAAGAATCAGAAAAAAAAACTCCCAACTACCCCTTTCAGCTGAAGAGTATACAGAAAACAAAATCCCAACATTCGTGTCTTGTTGTTCAACAGTAGTTGGAATCAAATCTTGGGCCTTTCTATCCGAAGAAACATGAATTAAAAGTATAATTTTCACTAAAAAACTAGAGTTAATTTCTTTACCAAGAATTTTTCTTACTAATATTGCCATTTTAATCTCAGATTGCTTTTTTTTAAACATATATCAATTGAGAGTTTCCAGAAGCTAGTTTCGAAATTTTTTTGATAATTGTGAACATTAATTTTTAATAAGTGTTAGAGGGTTTTTATGAAAATTCAATAATATATAAAGCCTTCTTACATGTAAATTTTGGAATTAAGTATAAATTGAATACTAAACAAGTATTATTTTTTAACGTTAAATTCTTGAAAAATATTTCATTACGTCCACACTTGCACACCGTTATAGTTTAAATAGAAAATTTTCCTGGATGTAAGTAAAATTATTTTTAAACTCAGTTAAATTATGAATATCTTGTTTATAATTCTTCATACTACATAATCACTAAAATAACATTAGTCCCAAACACTATTTTCAGCTAACTTCAGCTAACTTAACTATTTTCAGCTAACCTAAAGACTAATGTAATTTAAATGATTTCAGCGATCATGCATATTATCCAGAAAATTTTTCTATTTACAAATATTGCACGAGAAGAGTCTAATATGAATTTGGAATAAAGGATTTGTACTACAATGTATTCTTTTTTTACTTTATTTATCACTTAAACTTTATAACATATAACTTCAATTATAATTTTGTTCAGTAAATGCACTATTTCATTAATTTGCCTTACTTTTTTTCCTCTTTTTCTTCTTTTTGCGAACATTTTTTGTGCTAGTAGTCAGCGTTATATAAATCCCACTTCAGAAAAATAAACTGTCTTGCGGTATTTCCTTTAACAAAGAAATATATATTTTTTTTTATCTTATCAGATAGCATTAAGCACAGATATTTCGAACAATTTTCCCTATATTTGCTTTACTTGTGAGTCCATTCAGGCAGAAACTCAAACAATTTTACTTTATTTTCATATTTTTCTAATCCTTCTCTATTAACCTAAATATTTCAATTTTCACAATTTTATTTTTACTTTAATCTAATCAAATGCAGTTATTCTAAAGGTTTTCTTTATTTTATCTTGTAGAATAATATTTAGCATAAATTACAACAATAAGATTAATTCAACATAAACAAATACATGAAAGACACAGAGAAATAAGAATTTCACCCTTTAACTTTCCCCCATAAGAAAGATTTATGGCAATTTAATGATATGTGGTTTGAGTTGTTCATTATAGTAATCTGTTATTCATAATAAAACATAAGTTTAGACTAACTTATAAAAAAAGTTAAGATAGGTATTTATTAATAAAACTATAAAGTATTTTATCGTTTGTAATCTAACAATGTAGGTTGCTTAGTGTTTAAAGCTTTTCAAAAGTATAAAAGTATAAAAGTATAAATACAAAAGTCAAAAGTGTAAAGTTCAAAAGTATAAATAGTTAAAAGTAATAATTGCTAATATTTGAATAATAGTGATCATTAATGTTATTCTCACAGAATTTCATGTGGTAACTCTTCTCAAGTATTTATTGCAAAAATTAAAAAGTGTCTAGTGTTTGCAATTTTTTTTATGGGAATATATAGTACATTAGTACTGAATACGGAGAGAGAGAGAGAGCAGTCTTGAATAAGATTATTTGGAAGTTTAATAAAGGTTATTTTTGCCACACACAATTATTGTGAGACGTAATACGTATGTTATAGTTCTCATGCAACCTAGTCATGTTCTCATGCAACACAGTCATGCTTTCATGCAACGTAGTCATGTTCTCATGCAACAGAGTCATGTTCTCATAATGCAGTAATAAATGTTCTCTTGTAAATGACATTCATCACTTATGATTATAATAGTGTGAATTAGTATTTTATACTATTGTTTGATTTTTAGTTCTTCATATTATCTGGAATTTATCTAAAAAAAGTCAAGGTTTTGACTGCTCTTTGACATCTTGGGAAGGGAACCTTAAACATGAAAGTATGAAAGCTATATATTTCAGAATCTAACAAAATAATCACATTTTCCACACAAAATTTTTAATTCGTGAAAATTAACCATTAGCTTCACAACAGAAATTTTTAAATGAAGAATCACATGGCTTAAAGAGAAATATTAACTTCTTTAAAGGAAGCTGAAATTGACGCAGAAAAAAGAACTAACAAATTGAATCTCTATAAATAGTTAAGACAATTTTGAGTTCCTACAAAATTCTTAAAAATGAATTCTTGTGATGAATACCAATAAAAATAACAGTTTCATTTTTTATAACAATAGTGAATATTACTTTTATTAATAGCTCTCTGAAAAAATATAAAGAAACCTCCAGTGGGAAAAAATACACAATTTAAATTTCATAAAGATGGCAAAAACATTTTTTTTTAAAACTTTGGAATGCTGATAAAATTTTTAAAAAGGCACCAAAATAATTTGTTAATTTTTTTCTGTGTGTAACAGAAGAAACCTTCCATTAAATTTTGAAGTTTTTATTGTCTCTCAAATTAAATCATTTTATTTTAAGTGATTATTTTATTTAGGGTTGGCGAAATGTTTTGTAATTGTGACAAATAACTAAACAAGGAGAGATTTTACAAATGTAGTGTAACTAGTATGAATGATTTAATAAATGAAACACTAATGTTTTAAACGTTACAAAGTAGGAAAAAGATTTACATCAGTATATACTATAAATGAAAAACATTTTTTAATTATAATATATATATTTGAAAAAATGAACTAGCCTCCAAAAGTCGAACTAGTTTTCTACAACTTATTTGTAAATGAATGAATGTAGAAACATCAAATTTGGATGGCATGTGCACAAAACACGGGTGTATTGATTGCAACATAGAAGTTTAACACATAAATGATTTCCAACAAAAAAAAAGTAATCTCGCTGGAAAAAGTCCAAACTTGGAGAAAAGAATAATCACAAATTTATTTTGTAAAATGTCATAAGAACATAACAAAAAGGATTTACATATTCACCCCTAGCTTAAACATTGGCCGCATCGACTTATTGTCTGTTACAGAAATGAGAAACAAAGACTAGGCACAAAGCAAACTGTTTTCCAGCTCTCCTACAGACCTTGGAGGAAGATTCAAAGTAGCAACTTGTTTAGCAAGGTAGTCCGAAAGATGCTGTATGGGATTTAGGTCTGGAGATCAGCTGGCCATTCTATTCGCTTTAAACCAAGACCCTCAAAGTATTCCTCAACAACTATAACTCAATGAGGTTATCAACGACGTGTTATCATCCATCAGAATGAAATCATTGCAAATTGCAGCAGCATATGGGCGGACATATGGATCAAGGATCTCATCTTGATATCTAACACTAGTCACAGTTCCTCTCTGGAACACAAGATGATTTGTGTGACCACCGAGTGAGATCCCTGCTTAAACACTTTTTCCACCTATGCAGTAACTGAGTCTTTCCACTGTGTTGGAATGATATCTGGTTCATTTCCTTCCAGATCAACACACGTCCTAAATCACTCTCCTGTTTGAATCTAGATTCTTCTATAAAAGGTACAGAAGCTCATCGTTGTCTTATCCAGGAAACGTTTTCTCTTGTCCAAAACAAGCGGACCCTTTTTTGTCGTCCAATGAGGAAGACGCACACAAATAGTCATCTTACATTGAGATCTGCATAGTGAAGACGCCTTTGCACCTTTTTCTACACGTTCAGACATGTTTTCTAGGCACAGAAGCTTTAATTTGATATTTATTCCAGAGACGGTGGATCATACTGTGAGACACATTAAGGCATATGGAAGCATCATCCTGTGATATCCATATTTCCAGCCAGTCTACCTCCCCCCACCCTAACGAATCGAATTAACTGCTTCTCTTAGACATTGCGGTACCCCACTGACTATTGTCAACGAACCTAAACAAAAGTTACAGCGTAATTACGGAAGCCTGATGCTTGCATATCTTTCTATCATTCATGTATCTGTTCTTTTCTAACAAAAAAAAAGTGGTAACAAATGGTTTTGCATAAATAATATACGTTACTTGATAAGGGTATTATACGTATGGTAATAAACGTTTTTGCATTTGTTTTTATCATTTATTTAAACTATAGATTTTATTGTTAGAGCCAGTTTTTTTATCGTGATCTTTGAAAAACATGTAGTTCCTTAACTTTTAGAGACTAGTTTAGATGGACTTGTTTTGAAATGCAATCCTTAGAAATTTGGAGGTTTTGTAACTATTTTTTTTTTTTTTTTGCGGTTCTCTAGATGCAATATTATTTTAAATCCTTACATCTTACACTTCAAACAATCAACAAAAAACAGATATCTCTATGTTGTGAAAACCTTTCTTACTGGTTTGTTTTAGAATGACAAAAGTACCAGAATTTTCATAATTTTTGGAGGCAATATTGTTAAAGTGTACCATGAACATACTGTTTATCATTTACAATCTTCTGTAATTTGAAAGGTTCCAGCTCCAGTGCTCTGATTAAATCGTAATTGCAATAATTGCTCTCCCTTTATCATGCAAAATAGACACAGCTCTCTATTATAGAACTAGCATCTCTATATAAAGTTTAATTATACAAGTAAATTTTTTGAAATTTTTCTTAAAAAAATTTTTTTTGAAGGTGTGAAAACATTATTTTTTCCTATTTAAAAATAAAATTTTACTCACATGCTGAGACAACATTCTAACTTAGCATTATTGCTAGAGCTAAGCGTTCCTTTATTCTGTGGAGTTTCCTCTCTAATATTCTATTAATAAATTCAGCATAGTTTGATCACTATCAAAACTTGAATCTTTTACGAAGGTGGTAAACATCGTGATATTTGTCATTGTTATATCAAGATCAAAGCCAAAGAGTAAAAATTAAAAAAATGTTATTTTAAGTTTAATTTCTTAAATGTAATGTAAAAAAATGTATTTTATTTCTTAAAATAACGAATTAGAGACTGAATGATAATACAAACCTCGATTTTTTGAAATTGAGAACTTTTATGTTCATCTTATTCATAAATAGTTTTCTTGAATATCACGCGCACTAATTAGTATTCAACTTTACTCGATTTTCAATCTTACAGTAAAGTTAAGTACTTCATCTACACACTTACTCAACGACAATACTTATATTTAAATTCCTAAAATAGAATAATTTTATAGGACCTCAACTCAATAGAAGAATATTTGTATTTAATAGAATGAATGAAAGAGAACATACGTGTTTAATAATTTAAATACGCACATTGTCTTTATATTTCTCATTCTCTGAGTGTGATAGATATTAAAATATTACAGGTAAATGATTTTTAAAGAATTATCAAAAATAAATACATGCTAAAATTAATGTCAAAAGCTTTGATAGGTGAGGCCAACAAAAATGAATATTTTATTTATTTCAAATTGTATCTCGTTTCTGATTAATCTTTTTCTCATTTTTAGGCTTTCAGTATTTTTTGAATTAAAGGCTGAAATTATTCTAACAATTTTGATATTCGTGAAGTCAAAAGGTCATTGATGAATCAAAAGGTCATTCAGAACGCATAAGTTCTTATAATGACGCTTGCAGTCATGGTTTTGATTGACAGGCACATCCTTTAACTTTCACTCAGGGGATCAAGCACTCATTGTATATTTTATTTCCTTAACTAGATCAGTCAAAAAAGAGTGTTCATAATTTTAAATGTGTCATAATTTTAACAAAGTTATTTCTTGGAGATGAAATAAATAATTGTAAAAGTTTTGGTTTTAGATATTAAAAAATTTAGATTAAAATAAAGAAAATTAACAAACATGATTAAAAGAATGATTTACTTAATGCTATAGTGATTTAAATATAATACAAATATTTTTGTCATAAACATATAATAAAGCCTCTCAATTTTAACATTTATAATTCTAATATTCAATTTTGTGCTTTGTTATGATATTTATCGAGTAAAGATATAATATTAATAAAATAATTTTATAATTGATATTTCGATAGAACAGTTTTCGCTATAACACTAAATAGTTAGTTTTAAAATACGACTCCATGGAAGCAAGAATTTTAGATTTAAGCTCAAAAATTGTTCTAAGCACTAAAAATGACAAATGGTGATAAATATTACTTATAATTTTATGGATCATTAAATTATAAAGGAAATATTTACAAATAATGAAAACAAAGTTCCATTCTTCATTTCAAGTGGTAAATTAGTAATCAATTACTTATATGAACTGTTATTCCATAAATTTTAATAAAATTTTGTGTTTAAAAATAAAATTTACAAACATTTAAATTAATGGCTTGTCTTAAAAAGGCATTTAAATATAATTTTCTTTGATTCTGTGTTGCAGTTTCTGAGATAAAATAATTTTCGGAAATTCATTTTATTCTCAAATGAGGGAGCTAAAATAATTAATTTTAACTTTCTGTACGATCCCTAACAAGTGGGATAACCCATTGAAGTTGAAATTCCCACTCACCTTCTGCAGTTAGTCGTTCTGACAACAGCACTTAAATTCCATGTCTTTTAAAAGATACTTTAAGATGTTAAGCAAACTTCAGGGAGGCAAAAATATTGTCGAATGTTTTCATAATCATATTTTTATAAAAGTAAAAAAAACAATAAAGCTGTAATTAAAATTTTTCTGTTACAAGTTAAAAAAAAACATGATTTCCTCTCTTTAGAACTTTTAATACAGTTTAATGAGAACATTATAGTCATCATAGAACAAGTAAATTAAAAAGAATAAGTTTTTTATAAATGCCTTGGTTTAAAACGATAAATAGTTGCCATTGTTAACTAATTGGAATAAAAATAAATAACATATCCAATGATTAATTTAAGATTTATTTGAAGTTGGTATGTAGTTCAGTTAGTGAAAACGAAATATACAGCGATCAAATTTTAGTTGCAACTTCTGAAATCTAGAACTTAATTAACTCAATACTTTTCGTGTTATACATTCACAAAAATTTATTATCATAATTTTTATGTAGAAAAATGTAAAAATTAAACATTTGTTTGAAAATTTGAACAATTTAATAAATTTAAATCAATCTGAGTACTCAGAACTTAAGTTTTCAAGTTCATCTAAATATGTAATAAGTATATATGCAGATTAAAAATATATTTTTAAATTTTATTCCTAATATACAAGAATTTAAGCTTAAAAATAAATTTTTATATGTTGTTTAAATTTTTCCATTTTTTAATGAAGCAGAATTTCAATTTAGTTGTGATACATAAAATTACCAATTGAAAGATAAATTCCTGATAAATAAATAAACATTTATCATTTCACTTTATTAAGAAAATATACACACAAAAGTACATGCAACCATATAAAAGGTGACTTTGAAGTTATTGCATATGAGATTATAATTGCTGTCACTTGATGAAGAGTAAACAATTTCTGTTTCATCATCACTTTTGTAAATCATTCCTACTATGAAAGGTAAAACAACTTTCCTTGAACCTAAAACGTCAAAAATATAGATCACGGTCAGCTTCTTCCTTTGAAAGTCGATGTTTTGAAGATTATTTGTAATAATTAAACTTTGCGGTTTATTGAAGGATAAATAGATTCTTTTCTGGAATCAGTAATATCGTATAAAATTATACATAATTACGCCACACACACACAAAATTCGCTAGGTCACATCAAGTTTTCAGTTGGTTACTTTTTAGTCTTTAATGCGTTTTAATTAAGATCATAAAGCATAAAAGACATTGACTTGTTTTTTAATAATGACTAAATAAAACGAAGAATTGACTTTGATTTAACTTAGTAACAATGTTTTTGCTTTGCAACCTTACACTGCTTTGGCAACCTAATGGTTGCCAAGCAATGTAAGGTTTCAAACATTGTAACTATAACTGTAACATTGTAACTGTGAGAACTACATTGTGGTCAACAATGAAATATTTAAGTTACGAAGATGTGTGGATGCTTTAAATTGCAGTTTACTGTTACATATTTAAGCCTAAAGTAATTATTTGCATATTTATTTTTAGATATGCATTTTATTAAAAATACAGTATTATTGAATACTAGCTCTGTAAAGTAGATGATGTCTTCACGAGTTCTATAATAATGTTTTAATTAGACCTTTTTAATTCAATTTGACAGTTTGTCAATGATTGTCAAGATAACGCTGTTAAAATTGGTATGTCTTTGAAAGCAGTATAATGACACAGTGATATATGTTACTGTGAATATAGTTAGGTTTATATGATTACAAAAATAAAATAGTTTATTTTAAAGCCCACTTAAATAAAACAAGCCATAACCTTACAAAATAATGATTATATTACATATTAAAATGGCACATTTAGGAAATTTTCAGCATTTCAAAAATCATTAAGTGAGTTACACACATGTTCTAATCAAAAATTCAAACTTTCTGTAAAGAAAAAGTGACAGTACTTTTTTAACCCCTTAAGGCATTTGCCCGTGTCTGACACGGGCGAATGTTACTGCCATATGCTTGTCTCACACGGGCGCTTTTGTTATTTCTAATGCCCGTCTCAGTCACTTTCCAGTAAAACTAGATAGGCTAAATTATATGCCATCAATTATAATATTAAATTATAATTAAACATCTAACATAGATGGCATATGGATAATTTTTTGGAAGTTTTTCCGAAAAAACTCGTGCTTTAAGGGGTTAAAGAAAAACACTTATCATGAAACCATTCTTATTTTGTTTATTTTCCATTTATTTATGTATTTTTTAGTTTTACATATTTATATATCATAATAAAAAAAACTTATTTAATATTTAAAAAAAATAAATGTTTTCGTTTACATTTTTCTTATAAATTGTTTATAGAATAATGAATGGGAAAGTATCTCTAATGAAGCATTTTTTATCTCAATTTATCTATATCTTACTATTTATCTATGCAATAATTTCTGTGAAGCACTTAAGCATATATGCCTATAAATACTCAATGCTTTTACTTAAAGTATACTATACAAATCACTAGAAAGCCATGGTTTCTCTCATAATTTAGTGGGGTTTTTTTTTTTTTTTTACTACATAATAACTGACATTTTAATGCTGTTGAATAAAATTTTTTACTATTAAAAATAATCTTTCCTAAGTCTATTTATGGTAAAGTTAATGATTATTTGCTTATAAAATAATGTTGTCAAGACACTCACAAATAAAATTATATCTTTTATGTCATGAATTAGAGCTATACTGTAGTTGTAGCAGATACTTACCAAAGGTATTTACAATTTATAGAAATAAATTGAGATTCTAAAAGAGAGAATTTTATCATAAATGTGATACAATTTCTTAATTTTCCTAATTTTCCATGATTATCAGAATTTTGATAATTTAATTATAAAAAGTAAATGATTTGTGATTTCCTCCAATTTAACAAAAATGTCAGTTAACACGGAATAAAACACGTGCACGTTTCTCAATTTGTTGAAAATTCTTCATAAAAAGAAGTTTTATGAAGAATTTATATTACTCTTTATAAAATGAAGGCATATTAAGAACTAAATTTCACTGTATTAAAGATTATGTATGCAATGTTTATTTAAATATATTAAGAACCAAATTTCACTTTTACTATTTTTATGTACTCTTTCGATAGAAATAACCCTTTTTTGTAGGTAGATATGATTTATTGTCTTCTAGGTTAAATTATTAATACCTAGAAAACTTGTCAAATATTCATCTATAAAATTAACTGTAAGGTGAAAGAGGAAACACAGTATGTTGAATTAAGCGAAGTGATAACAGGTTTACAACTTATTTTAGACCTTGCATAAAATGGATTACTGCTTAATTATTGAGAAACTTGTAAACACAAAAAGAAAATTATAGTAAATTCGCAGTTATTATCTTATCTACTCCCTTGACCCTCCTTTTTGAATGACCGTGAAGAGATCTGGCCAAGGAAAGTTGTTTCGTTTTATTTTAAATCATAGGTCGCAATTTTGGAGAAGTGTCTAATAAAATTTTCTGTGTGTGCCGACGTTTTCTACCAAAAATCGTAAATGTTCTTAGTAAATGCTTCTAACAACGACAACGATTTTTAACTGCGTACTAAGTTATGACTTCAGGAAAGTTTTAAACAAGAACATTCTATACTATGATTGAAATAAAGATAGATGTGTTATTTTGTGGATACTTGCAAGAAAATACTCAAAGTCAAAAAGCAGTCATCAATATATATAAAATGAAAAATACCGTCATTCGCTTCATTAAACGTATTTTTGATAACAACATTGAATGAAAAAATTACAGAGAATAACATAAGTATATGCCAAAAATAAATTCCTTTTTCCCCCGTTGTTAAAAAAGAAAGTCACAATTTATAAAAAAAATGTTCATTTGAATGATAAAAACTTATTAAATAAAATACTGAGAATATCATAATGGCATAAAAAATATAGTTGAAATTATGAAGTTATTATTCAATCCTGAAGCTAAAAATTTTCCTTCCTTAATATGCGTATTCCGCCTCCCAACCTGTCTAGTGGTTAGCGTAACTGATTACTGATGGGGAGGACCTGGGTTCGAATCCCAGCTCGGGCATGGATGTGCTTTCTCTTTCTGATATTCTTGTCTTTTCCTCAGATGATGGATGAATGTAGCCCGCCCTATAAACGGGTTTGTGGTGGTGTGGCGTGGCCGATGCTACGCGTACCTCCGTGACTTGGTTCACAGGTGCCCACCAGGTAACGATAAAATGAGTAGCAGTTTCCGGCCTTGTTGTGGCTAATGTACTATACTTGCTCAAGAATGCCCACCATTAGAAACAAAAAAAAAATGTGTATACTAAAAATAGCTTTTCTAATTAACAGAGCAAACAGTACAAGTCCTTTAATGTGTTTAATTTTAATTACCGCGATTATGAATGTATTTTAACATATACTTATCTGTTGCAAAAATTTCATTATTTCAAATAAAATAAAAAGAAATATATTTACCATAAGTTAATATTTTCTCGTTTACATTATTTCTGTCCCTCTTCCCTCTTTTTTTCTGTTCATAAATATATATTTATAATAATGAAAATAATTTGCATCATTAATAAGAAGAAATTATATTTACTATTAAAATGAATTATCCATAAGTAAAGTGGATTTGGTTTTTCTTAATGTTCTGAGCAAATTTCTTAATATTAAATATCTATATGATGACCATATGTGTGTCATTGAAAATGTGTTATATGCTTTTGTATATGATAATCAGTGTTATACAAATTAATATTATTTTAGTTTTACATAAACTAATATAATTTAAATTAATTCAATTAGTACGTAATCCTATAAAGTTTTGTAATATTGGTTACTTTAATTTTGATATAAGATGAACATAATTGTTTTAACATTATGTAACAACACTTCAACAAAACTTCAAAGCCAGCTGCAGTATAACATAACCCTGCTGATAAAGAGAGTTTGCTGATGTTGATTCTAAAATAAGACAATTTCGCTAAGAGTTCTTTGACATATCTCCGAATTGACAATGTGTCTTAGATGCGAATGAAAGGTGACCGTTATCTTGCTTGACGGTAAGCCCTATTATCATATGAAGTAACTGTTCAATAAAAGCTCTGAATTTTTCAGTTCTAGTGAATTACCATACAACGACTATTTTCTAATAAACAGAACAGAGACTCGTTTTGGAGCATTACATTGTAAAATTCAATCATCCGAATAGTTCGATTTCATTTTTGCCCAACTGTGGTTTTGCAACAATAGTTATCTTCACAAAGCATAGCTTATATAAAATCCTTTCATTAAATCATTATGAAAATCTTTTCCCAGATTTTTAAACACCATAATTTGCCTTAATATACCACATAACGTCAATAGTTGATGATTGTAGGATGCTTACATATCAATTTGGATAATTTATACAGTTTATTGTTTATACAGATAAATCAGGCTTTCCAAGATAATATGCATTTCATTTTCTCAATAAATTTAGTCAAACTTCTGAGCTCCATGAACAAAGCTACATTAGCTATATCAGATTAAAACCAACTCCCGTTGCAAACTTGCAATTTTATATCCTTTGTAAAATCATTAGAATAACGTATCAACTTTCGGTTTTACCACCCTGGTATTAGTTAATCTACCCGTGTCTTTGAAATATAGAATCAGCTAAATTTAGGATTCCATGAGAGATAGATAATCTCAAATATTAGTACATCTGTCGTTCTATTATTATCATCTTTTACTCCATAATATAGTTACAGGGAAAATTTTTATTTCGTATCACCAAATTTTTCAACAGCATATTTATCGAAATTTATATATTCATATTTCTCTGGTTAAATCTTAATAAGGATAGATGTTTTATGTTGGAAGTAAATGTATATGTATATATTCGTATCATATACATGTACCGCTGCCCACCCTGTCTAGTGGTAAGGGTGCCTGACTGCGGATGGGGAGGTCCTAGGTTCGAATCCCGGTTCGGGTATGGATGTACGTTCTCTCTCTCCAGTCATTTTCCTATCCTTGTACAAATGGGTTTTGAATGGTTGCCTACGCTATAAACGGGTATCTATGGCATGTGTGTACTGAGGAAGTCAGACTCCACTCCAAATTACGGTTCAGTTGAAAAAATGGAGCAACGCACCCCATACTGCCAGCCTAGATGGCACAAGACAAAAACAACATAAATATATCTTAATAACTATGAAAACTATTAACATTTCAGAGAAGATTCAAATACAGGATTAATCTATTTCCTATAGATGTTCAAAAGAAGAATGAAAGCATAAAAGTAACTGTAGCATTTTTTTAAATATGAAATAAAACGATGGTGATGTGGCTATATAATCATTTTTTCAAAGGGAACATATATCCCGACTGAAGTATTTTATTAGCCTCGTCCAACCACCATATATAAGAACAGACACATTATACGTACGACGCTGATGGATCACGTGAGCTTCAGGAACTAAAGTGTCATAAATAAGGTTCCTTATGCAACAATCTGTTCGAATATTACACGGCTTTCCCATTTAACAACTTTGCACAACTTTCCCATGTAACTTATATAACTTTCAATGTCACTTTGTTTCAAAGAGGAATTTCAGCATGATCTCCAAGAATGCTACATTATTTTTATTCCTAGTTGACAATTTAATTTAATGTAGCGAAAAGAAATAATTTTCTTGTAGAGATACACAAAACTTAAGTTTTATTTTTAAATGAAAATATGTATACAAAATAAATGAACTATAAAAATGAAAGGAATGTATTGTTTTGCTAAATTTAATTTTATTTGTGCCCTCTATTGGGGGAAGTTATTGAGTTTTACTATAAAATCTCAGTATTGCATTAGAAATAGGTACAGGATCCATGATATTAAGGAAATAAATTTATTCTATAAAGGTATATAAAATTAATCATAACTGCTTCTTAGTGAACAAGAAGAAAGAAACTAAAGCTTTTCAGTTTCTCTTTTGAAGATGAGCTTGATAGCCAAAATGACCATAATAGCGATAACTGTTACCTCTCTACCCTGTAATTCTTTATCTGTTATCGATAACTGAGTTCAGTGAATTATTTATGGCAATTGCAACAGGGCTAATCTCATGTTATTTTATTATGATCACTATTATAGGGAAAATTCACTAATTATTTCACCTATTACTTAGAAATGAAATATCCTATCCTATTTCATCAGTTACTTGTAATTCAACAAGGAAAATGTAACATTTTCTAACGGAGTTTTTTCCGAATTATTTTAATCGGGAAATCTTTGACAATTTAAGTGACATAATGAGCAATTTAAATGTGTTTTGTTCTTTATTAATAAGTAAAAGGAAGTAATATGTGCAACCGAAATTTTATCAGCTTTGTCAAATCTAAATTTCTCGAAAATCACAAAACTTATTCGAAAAGAAAGAAAGAATGAATTCAATAACTCTCTGACATTGAAGACAGCATTTATTTCAATATTTCATTATCAACTTTCTAAGAAACTTAACATTTCTTAATAACTAGTAATGTTTTAAATTATATTTATTTTAAAATCTAGTAATGTTAAGAAATACCTTTTGTAATTTTGCTTGCACTTATTTTGCTAACAAAGAAATTGACTTATTTTACGTTTCAGTGACAGAAACAAAGTAAAACTTATTATAGTAAAATGTATCTCGTGTTCTAAATATTAGCACTATTTGATTGTTATTTATCTATACACCCATTCTTTTGACACAGAGTTTGAGGAAAAGTTGTGTTTTATTCAATTTCTTTATTACATAATTTTTAGCCTTTTACGAAAGATTTTTTGAAGATATATTGAATTAACATTAAAGGAAGTTGAAAATGAATTTACCTCAGTAAAACTCTTTTCAGTTTTTCAAAAACATATAAAACAGTTATGAAAGCTTTATTTCATAAGTATAATTCTATAATGTTTTAAAAATACACTGCGACTGAACTTTTAAAAAAAACCAAAAAAAAAAAAAAACCTTGTAGTAGCTTTTTCCTTAAACTAAACATGAAAATGTCCATATGCAATTTAAATCGCCTTTTTCATCTTTATTTATTTATATACATTTACAATAGCAGCTATTCATTCAAACATGTGTGAAAAGCTACATTTTGTTTCCATCCATAACTAAATTCAAGAACTCAGAGGTATTCATTCACGAAAGAACTGAACATAGTTTGTGAAAATACTGTTTTCATTATTTCTTTAAAATATGTCTTATACATAAACATCATAAGTAATTACGTCATTGTACGAAACTGATTCTTTCTCTATTTTTAATGTTAATCTAATGGCTTGAGACTAAATGATTCTCATTGATAACTGTTCATTACAATTTCAAAAATACATTTAATTAACAAGAGCCAGGGCTCATGTGGGGAAAAGTATTTTGGCTGAATGAAGGGTTTCATTCAGTTCGTTTATTGTTGAAGTGATATGAAGTGATTTGAAAGAGTTTCGTTTAAAACTTCAATACTAAATAATGTTCCAAATTTTCTTTTTAAGCCTCGTAGTAAGTATCATTGAAGTTACAAACAATAAAGAAGCTGTTTGACGTTGTCTCTTTTAATTTCCATAACATAAACTTATGTGGACTTAAATGCATGGAATAATTTTGTGACACAGATTTTGAGAATAACAGACAACTGTAATATTAATAATAGTCATTGAATAATTCAATAACCTGTGCTTAAGGTCGATTGGTTATATTTAAGTTTGCCTCATTGAGATATCTAATTAAATCAATCTGGCATTTAATTTATTCTATTCGTTTACCTCTAAGATTGTTTTCTTATAATAGAAATTGTAACCTAATTAGAGCATAAATGTTATTTTATCTATAGGATATTATCCTTATAGTAGATAACGGATTCAAAAGTTCAAGCAAAAAGATCTTTTGATCCATCCTACAATATACAGACCCAAGGATCTTTATGTTTTCATAAACGGATTACAGAGGTGCCTCACACAATAAATTTAATTCGTTCGAGGAGCAAGTTCGTAATGCGGAAAATTCGTTATGTAAAACACATTTTTCTATATAAGTACATGTTAAAAAAAATAATTCGTTCTGTAGCATAAAATATGCTAAGATGACATAAAGAAAAGATAAATTTTTTGTTATTATTTTTATTTAGATACATACAGCTAAAAACATAATTTTTTTTAATTTTAAGACAGACTAAGTAGAGTCTACCGAATCTTGAACATCTTCATCCATTTTCTGCTTTTTGGCCGATGGTTTCATGAAAAACCTGTCCAAAGTCGTTTATTTTTCTCTTTTCTTAAACATCTGCCGGAAATAATGGACAAGAGTATCGGAGTAAAGATCGTTGATCCTATTTGCTTCAGCTGAATCCAGATAGTGGGCATTGGTAAACTCCTGAACTGATTTCCATTTGACCAGGATGTTCTTGATGTCAGCAGTTGGGATTAGTTGATTGTTGATCCTCGTTATCAGATGATGCTTCCCTTTGAGCACTGTCCTGTTGCAGGACTAGAAGTGCTTGGAGCTCTTCAGTTGTCAGCTCTTCTTCATGTTCCTCAATAAGCTCCTCTACATCCTCTTCCTCTACCTCTAATTACAGCCTTTGAGCCACTGTGATGATGTCCTTCACCACTTCTATGTCATAAACAACTGCTTCTTCCTGTGTCCACGAAGGCACAAACATCTTCCAAGCAGAAATGAGGGTCCTTTGTGACACTTCTTCCCTAGCCTTCTACATAAATCGTATTGCCATAAGGATATCAAATTTCTTCTTCCAAAACTTTCGGACAGTCATATTGCCTCGCCTTCTTCAAACACCTTATTAAAGAGGGCTCTAGTGTAGAGTTTTTTAAAGTTCGCAATAACTTGCTGATCCATTGGCTGAAGAATGGATGTGGTGTTTGGTGGCAAATACTGCACCCTGATAAATGGATAATTTTCCTGCAATATTTCTTCTAGGTCTTTTGGGTGAGAAGGGGCATTGTCAAGTATCAGAAGGGCTTTGAGCGGCAGTTCTTTTTCCAGCAAGAGTTTCTTCACGGCAGGAGCAAAGGTTTCCAGAATCCATTGGTTGAAGATAGCTTGGGTCACCCAGTCTTTTTTATTGGACTTCCAATGGACGTGCAGTTTGGACTTATTAACGTTATTTTGCTTAAAAATTCTTGGACTTTTAGAGTGATAAACCAATAGAGGTTTGATCTTGAGGTCTCCGCTGGCATTAGACGAAAACATAAGGGTAAGCCTGTCATTCATGGCTTTGTGTCCTGGCAATTTCTTCTCCTCTTTTGTGACGAAGGTTCTGATCGGCATTTCTTTCCAGAAAAGACCCGTTTCCTCGGCATTGAACACTTGTTGTGAGCAGTATCCTTCATCCTTAATGCATTTTTGTAAGTTAATAGAGAACTTTTCAGCTTCTTTCTTGTCAGCACTGCTAGCTTTAACATGCATAGTAGCGCTGTGGATTCCACACCTTTTCTTAAATCTAAAAAAACCACCCCTTGCTGGCTTTAAATTCTTCTTCATTATCTTGATTGCTGCTACTTCCAGGGACGTTTTTCTTTAGATCGTCATAAATTATCTTGGCTTTGTGATAGATAATATTTTGAATTGTTAAGTCAGCTTTCACCTGCCTGTCCTTAATCCAAATCACTGATAGCTTCTCCAATTCCTCGTGGATTGAAGACATATGTTTTTCATTAAATAGTCTTGATTCTCCTTTGGCTACTTGAACTGATTTGACTGCATCCTTATTTGTCAAAATAGTGAAAATGGTGGTCTTGCTTAGGCCAAACTCTTTGACGAGGTCACACTGTTTTACTCCACATTCTATCTTTCTAATTATTTTCTGTTATATTTCAACAGAAATCACCTTCCTGCTTTTATTAGAACCCATGATATAAGAAAATGTTAAATTTAACTTAAAAGGATGACTGCCGTGATACATGCGAAAGTTAAGCGCAGTGACTAACGACAGCGGTGCCTGCTCGGGAGGATGCAATACATCGGCAGCTATCGTGGAAGCTCCGGTGACTTCGTTGTGTGAAGCGAAATTCGTTGTATGAATCATGAAATGAAAGAATAGGAAGTTCGTTGTGTGCAGCGTTCGTTGTGCGAGGCGTTCTTTATGCGAGGCACCACTGTACTTTTTTTAAATTTTCAGATTATGATGGGCTTTCACATCAATCTTTCATCAGTTTCAGCCTTAATTCGCGGTATAGAAGTTGCTGTTTTATTTTTTCCCGTGCATAACTTATCAGCACTTTTTTAAGTTGATGAACATTTCAATTGAATCTTATGGAAAACAAATTAGTTAAGCATTATTACCAAAGTTTATGAACCATACAATGGCTCAGAGTAGCCATGTAACCATCTGTCTACTTACGGCTGTACTACTCTTCTACTACCCCAACAACTCCATGTCATTTCTGTGACCAACAATTTTGGAGATCATTTTTACGTGAATTGTCTATCTTAGATTTGTTAAGCATTTATTGCAATAGAATTTGCAGCCTTACTCTCACATATACAGTTATATGTTCCGTAGAGATAATAGATTTTAACTATAGTACAAATAATTTGCACACTGAAATTTCTTTAACAATGTGTTCACTTTTCATACGGTTATAATTATTTTTTGTACCAGTTACCACGAATTGCTCTAACTTATTTTACTTTTGTTAATTTTTCCTAACTTTCGGATACCATGGTAATGTGTAGTATAGTTTCATGTTGAAAATATATTGGAACATGCCCTTAACTATGTAAAATATGGTAGCAATTTTGAATCCTCTTTGTCGACTGTAAATACAATTTGTTAAAATAAAATATTTATTCCATATAGTTATATTTTCTATTAATTTCTGATATTATTAAAAAATAAACATTCTATAAATAAATATGAATACCAAAATTTTATATAAACCAAATGTATGAAATTATAAATAAAAATACAAATATTTCTCTCACAATTCATCACTAAAAATCATATTCTTAAAAGTGAAATGAAAAAATTACTAAATTTCGGTCTTATATAAAAGCACTTTACATAATTATGATATAATTATTCAAATGACACAAAATTATAAACTTGAGGAAACCAAATAACAATCTAAATAAAAAATGTGTTTTTCTAATAAAAAATTGCATTATTTTTGCAGAAAGAAATGACGATTATATATACCAGATAATTGCAACCCTTTCAAAACTTTTTGGAGAATGGAAAAGTGTAACTAGCTATCATCTATAAATTTAAAGCTTAATACTTTGTATGTTCGCCTTTTACTATTTTCTACCCCTCCCCCCAATTTATTTGCAGTATAGAGTGATTCATAATTTTTACTTCTTTGATTACATTTTTTTATTTTCTTAAGTTTTAAATATCATTATTCAATAATTCTATATTTCACATCGATCTTTAAATGTTTTCTTACAATTGAATCTAGAGGTTATGATAATAATTTCATGACTTTATTTTTTCAAACCAGTTCTTTACATCCTCACTAGTATCTTTCAAATCATAAGTCAATTTCTAAATAAAATTTGCCTACATTTTTCATGTTTTTTAATTTGAAGAAGTAGTAATCAAACATCAATAAAATTTTGAGTATAATTTCTTAAAAAAAGTCACCTGTAATGATTCAAATTCTACAAGGTCTTACCACAAGGTATACCTTAGAACATTCGATGTTCAGCTTAGTATTTATTTGTACAGAAGATATGTTTGAAAAGGCTCTTTAAATTTCCTTTATAATTTTTCACACCATATACAATAAAAAGTTATCTTTAAGCATATGAAATCATATTTTTTCCTCCAATTCCCAATGATGTTTTCATGTTCACTGGAATTGTTTTACTTTAATATCGCATTTTGATATCATTAATTTTTTTTATATCGGAAACACATATATTTAACTCTATTTTTTATTTCATGATTTCATTTCATTTTTAGATGCATGAATTTCATATTTTTCCCAAAACACATCTGAGATTTCTTGGATGGATCACTTATTATTCTACATATAAGACATGTTTCATTCCAAATTTCTAAAACTCTAAAAGAAATGATTAAAAGTTTTAGACACGTGTATAACAAAATCTTAAATGCTGTAATCATGACATCGCTCAATGCTTTTTTGAACCATTTTCTCTCTTAAATCCAATCTATGTAGTTTTTATAAGTATTGTTGCTTGTACTTGAAGGTTTAACAAACTTCCCATGTAGATGCACACACAATACTTATTTGATAAGTAATGAATCTCTAATATAATAATTAAACTTAGTAATTTTCTATATATTTTCAAGAAGTTATCTTTAAGAGGAATGAAAAAAAAGCTCATTTGATTTTTATTTTAAGACCTTTAAATTTTGTTTTATAAAGCTGGACTTCTTGATCGGCCAGATAATCCTCAATATATATAGCAATGACGACATCAGTATCAGAATTTATTATTTTTTCCTCTGGTATTTTGTAACATTAAGTTGTAATAGTCTGATGGGGCCTTATCTGGCAAATGATTGACTTTTCTTCCTTTTGTGAAAGATATTATCGTTCAAATTCTATTAATATCTTAGTTGTTTGCCTTTCTTGTTTCACTTTGAATATTCTATAACTTTTACCCTCTCAAGATTCGATTTTTATTCCCTTTTTTTCCTTCTTAATTGAAATAACACATATTAAGATTTTCTCTAATTAAAATTCATAACAACCTAGCTTTTAACATATTATTTGAAACATAAAATAAGAATACATATGATTCCTGTTTAGATTTAATTTAAAGCTTTACCAACATTTAGAATGTTACATCAAACAATAGGAAAAATCATTATTATTAAGGTAGATAAAATGTTAATTTTAAAAAAAATTGAAGCCAATTCAATATTGATGAATTAGAATTAGAAAAAAGAGAAGAACAGGAACAATGTAATTTTTTGAAAAGAAAATTACTTAAATGTAAAAAAGAAAAGAGAAATTTCATGAAAGCATTCATACTAGTGAAAAAAAGAAAACTATTCTCTTTACCTCGTAATAGTTAAAGAATTGTGCCAGTCATTGCCCCAAGTAAATATCATTAACTTTTTTTAAAAAATAAATATTTCATGAACCTGGTTATTAAAGAGCAATAAAATTATTTCAATGATCATTTTCTTCCTTTTCATTATTATAATTACAACAAAATTTAGGTTTTAAGAATATACATTCTTTTAAGAAAAAGTATACAATGCAATTTTTCAATGAACGTTAACATTTTAAAAAAGTAATTTCGTGTACTGTTTGAATAGTTCTGCTCCACCCAAATGCTTAACTGTTCAGCAATTCTGAAGCTTGAATTGTTTGGAATCTAAAATTACTTAGATTCTTTTTTAATAGCACAATTCCTTTACAACGAAAACTCCTTCTATTATTTATAAACAAGTTTCCCGACTGATTTACTTTTGCAAAATTATTGCAATATCATGAAATTAAATTTTCGAATTTATATAAACTAATTAATAATTGTCAAAGAGAGGGAATTTATAGTTTAATTAAAAGAAAAGTGTATTGTGAAAAGCAATGTGATTGTAAAACTAGTGTTTTCGCAAGAAAAGACACAAGGAAGTTTACTTAAGAACTTAATTAAATGCGACACTGATTTATAGAATGTTTAATACTATGAAGTAGACTCTGATCTTATAAATTTGTTACAGTTTCACATATGTTTCTCTAGTTTAAATTAACGGCAATAGATTGATGTTGATTAGTATCGTGTGCATTTATTGTGTTTAAAAATTGGAGGGTTTTGCAAAACTTCCTTCGAAACTATTGCTATTATATTATAAACCTATAAAATGACATCAATATATAAATGCTACGTCAGGAAAAAAAATAAAAGTAAGGAAGTACTTCCTTTTGATTCTGGTTAAGGAAAATCAAATATTTATCTGAGTAATTCAAATGTAAGAAAATAAGTGAAAATTGAATGAAAAATTCTACAATAAATTACAAACGCAGTAAAAAGTTTTCCTTTTAGAAATATTATAATTTCTAAGGCTTAACCTTTATATATAAAAATATTTGTAGCTCGTGTAGCAAAGAGGAACGTTACAAAGAATCCTGAATAAAATGGCCACCGAAGGACTCGAAAATATATTTATTGTTGTTAAATCTAAGCATATTTTTTGAGTGACAAGTGGCAGCTTTCTCTATTCTTTATCTTGAATGAAATTATTGGAAGTTCTTTTGAAATCAGGTGAAGAGAGAGAGCAGAAGTTGCCCTTGCGTGCACTGAAGGTCACTACTGCTCAATTCGAAATCCGTAAAGTATTTCAAGCAACAGTTCAGAAAAATATGACGTTGAAATGCGTAATTATTAATTACATATTTAATATCGCAAATGAAGAAACACGCATTGTATTTAATTTAGAGTCATAACAGTTAAAAATGTGAAAAACAAGTCAGTGAGGTCATATTTTAATACAGCAAATAAAAATAAATTCTAATATGGGGCATGTGTTTAATATACTAAGAAATATAGTATTACTGCAAAGGAGCAGGAAATAGTGAAATCTCATTTCATTTTATGAAGTAAAAAACTCCCTAAAATATAAGGAACAAAATGTGTAGAATTTAGTATTGTTCTTTGAAAACAATAGAAAATCATGTAAAATAAAATGAGATAATTATTATCCTTTAAGAAAATAATAACATTTCTTATTTCTTATCTTGTTGATCGTAAAATAATATTCAATATATATTGTATGCCAATATAATATTGAAATTTAAATAAATTGTGTATACAGAACAAATCAAAATATAATATGCATTGAAAATTAAAATTAAATTTAATTTTCGTAAGTATACTTGTATCATATACTTTGGACACATTTAGTTCAACGTCATTGTTTTAACTTGATAAAAAGTTGCCTTTGCTGAATTTATAAGTTTTCATTGCAACTTTAGTTCTCTCATTTTTAACCAATATAAAAAACACTACTTTGTTAAAATTTCAAATGATACTTAAATTTTAAAAAGTTAGTTAAATTTATGCTGTCAAACAATCATGTATGAAAAGTAAAAAAAACACTTTAAGATTATTTTACAAATTTAAAGCGAATATTTACTTAATGAAAATATTATTTTCATTTTGCAAACTAAAAATAATAATTTTTTAGAAATAATAAGATGAAATAGATTATTTCTCATAGATAAATTTTTAATTATAATTAAACAAAGAATAAACTACTTATATATTTTAATTAAGTGTTTTGTTATTACATTACTTTTAAATTAATTGATATTTCTATTTTTATCACAGAGTTAATGAAATTTTAGTTAATGCTCTAATCCTTAGTTTTCAAACTAATATCAGCTTTTACCTTTCTTCTCTTACGATACTTCTAAATAGCTTTGAAAGTATCGTAAGAGGAAAAAGGTAAAAAATATATTTTTTAGAATTTATTTCGTAAGTGTTTTAAAAGAAAATTATTTGAGATTCAAGAAAACTCAAACATATTTATTCTACGAGTCAAAACTAAATATATATTTCTAAAATTGTCTTGAATCAGATAAAATTTTTAAGTTCGATGAATTACTGTAATAACATTTATGTAAATGTATGCATGATATTTAATATTATTTAATGTGTGAGGTATGTTAAGGATGAAATACTGTATATTTTTGAAATGCAATTTTTTCTAAAATATACAGGTTTGTTAAGAAAGAATTTAAATATGTAAATCTTTTCTTAATAAATCTGAATTTTTCGATTTTACCTATACAGACAATATTATTAAATACTGCATGCATAAGAAAATAAAGAAGAATAAAATGTAACCCATATCTTGAAAATACATTGATTTTTAACAAAAAATAATCATCGCTTCTCATCATCTAGAAGAATTTCAAAACAATTTATTCTTGTGTTTTGAACATTCGATCAATATGAGTCTTAGATTTTGTAGAATTTATGCTAATATTTACTTATATAAATAACTAGATTTAAATTACATTTCATTATTTCATGCCTGTAATTTTTATGAAAAGCACAGTTGAATTTCATGAAATATTTGAGAACAATTAAATCCCTCCAACGGACAATTATGTAATTGCAATTCAATTGATCTTTTCCTCTTTCAGTCGATGATAATTCTTCAGACTAGCTGAAAATAAAACTCAGAATAATTGTGAATGCAATTCCAGATGGCTTTTGTTTGGTGGGAAAATCAATTATCTTGATTATTAATTTACTAAGTGCTTCTTGAACTTTTGATCGTGACTTTGGATTGGTGTAAGAGGAAACACATCTCGCTGAGCAAAGTAAGTAAGGAGAACATCGGATGTGAAAGCAGATTGTGACATAAAAAAGGGAAGAAAATCAGAGTAGCATTAATGTGAAAAGTTACCAATACCTTCGGGTTATCATATCAATGATAAGAGTTAGAAAAATACCATTCATATGAAAAAAATTCTATAATTTAGTATCAATTTCAAAATCGCTTTAGCTGACATGATTACGTTTCATTTTAAGCAGAACTATACCCAAAAGGTTTGATTAATCCTATCATTGAGAACAATGTGAATCATGTATGATTATGATTCAAATTGCTCTCAACAACAAGATTTTAGTGAAACGGCAAAACTTCTTTCTATGAGATTACACAGACTACGATTTTAAAACATTGTTAAGTTTATTAGCAGTTCTGACATAAACTGAACAATGGTTTTATGGGTTTTCTCTCAAGTGGTTAACATTTCAGCAATCATTTAGTTATAAATATTGTTGTAGCAGTATAAGAATTTATAAACATGTTGGCTCAGCTGTGTGTATAACTTGGTTACTCTAAGTGCAATATGAAGAATATGACAAGATAATGGATCTGCTTAGGACACTCCAGAAAGCTTATTTTGTAATTATTACAATATTGTAGTGTTTTTGAAAATGAACTTTGTAATATATGTATACACTGTTCTGAAAACAAATTTTGTAATATGGCATTACATTTACGAGATCTTTCTTGATTTTATAAGCTTTTTGTTATGTAATTTTAATTATATATAATAAGATCAAACATATTTGAAATTTTTATGTAAAAATTATCCAACTTATCCATTGTGATATTCCCTTGTTTTAATGACTGTCTGAAAGGAATAGCAATTATATTTGTCAAAATGAAAGAATTTACTTCATATAAAGGGCTTAGATTTATTCTAACTAGAAGCATGTACTTTAAATGAAGTATAATTACTTACAGTACAATATAAAAAAAAT
>JAPDSC010123726.1:137934-167402 GCA_026290005.1 Latrodectus geometricus | reverse complement strand
TCGCGCTGAAAGGACCTATTCACTATAAAAAAGCTCCTTAAGATCAAATATTCTTTTGGGAAATGGATGGAATTAGTTCAGATATAGAGCCCTTCATTTGAAAGAAGTTCAAAATTATGAGGTAGTTTGCTGAATTGAATGAGTTCTATTTTGTGTAAATACGTTAGCGGAAATAAAGCGGTTTCCAAATAAGTTAGCGGAAGCATATAATAATATAATGTAACTAACCTGAGGTACCTTAAACTAAATATATTTTAAGTAATAATCCCAGTTGATGTCTTTCCGAAGAAATTATTTTCTGTACCATTCTTTTTCATTGCCCGTGCATTTTTCATACTCATTTATATTTTTGATATTGTTGCTCATCATGAGGGATGTTTCAATTATTTTCAATATTTTCCTCTAATGTGCAATTATGAAGTAATTCATTATTTTTTGGTTATGTAACACACCTTTTCTTCACCATATCAAAAATCTATTGTATATAAAATCGTTCCAATGCGTGTGTATTTGTGACAAATGTGATCGGCAACCAGAACAGGTTTTATTGTTGCGTGAAAAATCTCATCACTGCCTTGGCTGAAACAAAGCGAGTTTGATTCGGACAAAATAAAAACCCTTCTTGCTTGATACATACTTTAAGCTTATAAAGCTTAATCTCCTTTGTATGGTGTGAATGATAGGGAAGAGCGTAACAACTCAGGAGTTGACTTCGTCACTAATTCTTGATCAAAATTATAGACCACTGTTTCAAAATGTGAGTTTTAAGAAACGTCCAAAATCATCAACAGGTTATTGTATACTTAGTGCAATGTCCAAATATGTGCGCTACCAAAATTATAAATAAATTTATACAGCCCTTCTAAACATACAAGATTGTATGTGCAACTTAATAAAGCATAAACACATCCTCAACTTATTGTACTTGATATACTTAAAGCGTTTAAAATAAGATGACGTCATTTTATACTAAATATATATGTATTTTTCAGATTTTGTGAAATTTTTTTTTACTCTAGAGTAAAGGAATTATCCACTCCTGTGTTTTCAAATCAAACTACCATGTTGTTTTTTCATATTTCTTAACGATTTAAAAGGGAACAATTTTTTTCCGAATGGTAAGTATTAATGGTTTTATTTCATAATCATGAATGAATCTTAAATAGTATCATTAAACAATGTATGATGATATCTACCAAAAAATTTAATAAAATTAACATTTTTAAATTTGGTTGCGTAATCTAAACTTTAATGATTTTAATGACGAAAGTGAATTGAAAGTAAATCTAAGACTTCGCTATACTTTCATTTATATCTATATAATACTAATAACTAAATAAAGTTAATCGTATTAAATTTTATATAATAACTTAGAAAAATATATATAAAATTTCAGCAATAATTTTTATATTATAATAATTAAGACTATAATTTATAACAAATTCATATAAAATCTTAGAAATAGTATATATTTTTGAAAATATCATACTTATTACTGCTAAACTTTAACACTGACTTGAACCAAATAGTATAAAAAAAACAGTCTAAAATTTTTGGGAATGACCAGTCTTTCTCATTTTTATATTTTATGTAAAAATTATTTCTTTATTTTAATTTGAAACATATAAATTTGGCTTTTTTATTCTTTAATTTTTTTTGTTTTTTTTTTGTTTTTGAAGTAAAATTTTCAAAATTCCAAGGTTGTGTTGCTTGCAAGATCAGTTTCTAATGCGCTTTTTTTTTTTACGAAATAGTTTTACAAATACAAGTACTGAATATATACTAAACATACAGTACTGTATATTCAGTAAACAATTTACCTTTGCTGAGATATTTATGGTAGCGAAAATAATATAAATCATTAAAATTCACAATCGGAATTGCATAGTCTCACCTCGGATGGGGGATATTTGTAGTGGCTTCACTTTTGACCCTGCAGGTCCAGGTCGAAATAGCAATCGCGTTCAAAAGATGACCATTCAGAGGCAAATCAACCGAGTTACATATTACGGCAACACGCTTCGATAACGCAAGATTGGGTAACAAATGATAAGTTAGGATTTGACCAGCACTAAGAAATCATACTAGTGCCGGAGGTGAATGAGGGGCCCAAAAAACATAAGACGGAAGTTTCGCAGTAAAAAAAGCGTCAAACGCCTGTGGCCTAATTGTGGGAAAGAAGATCGCCAAGGCTGCCGCCAAATTATCTATACGTTTCGCCGAAGATAAAAGCAATGGACGTCTGCTCTACTGGTTTATTTTGTGTCCAGTAGAACAGCTGTTTAAAGCAGGTAAGGGAATAATTCACATTTTAAACATTGAATTTTATTTTATTCACTTATCACTTATCTACAAAGTTGTACTGGGTTTATTTTCAATGAAGTTTTATCTTTTACTGTAAATTTCTTAATTTTGTTCTGTATTTAAAAAAAATTATTTATAAATATCAATAAAGTTTTAAAAATTAAATAATAAACTTCAGTTTATGTTTAAAATTTTAACTGCCTGTACCATTACATGTTTAATATATGCATATTTTTAATCTAAATAAATATTTGAAATAGTATTAAGTATTTAATTTTATTTTGTGTATTTGAATAGCAGTTATTAAATATTTGAAGTAGTTTCTATTTCAATATTAAGTAACATCACGATTATTAAATAAATCATTTTAAGTATATGTCCGCGATTTTTAAAACTAGTTTTTGTAGAGATGCTCTAAGAGTTTTATTCCTGAAACATCCCCGAAGTACTCAAATTATCGTAATATTTCTCTTATGGTATTTAAAAATTAAATTTGTTTCTTGAATTATATATTTATATAAAAGCGTCAAACTTGTAATATATTTACTTCACATTTAATATCGAAAGTTTATCAGAGAAGTCAAAGTATCGAAAAATTTTCAAAGAAATTTATAATTGCAAAATTATTTCTATTGTATGAAAATTTTTTCAGAAAATTTTGAAAATGTAAAAATTGACGTTTAAGTAAAATCTAGGTTCTTTTATTTTATTATGTCTAAAGAAACTAGTGATCTTTTAAATGTTTAGATTTTATTTACAAATTCAATTTTATCTCACAAAAGTTTAGCAGGTAATGTGAACGTGATCTCATTTACATTTAATTTCCATTACCTTCTGTTGCGATCTTTGAACTTATATTTGATAAAATCCCTCAAGTCTTTTGTTAGGAAATCAAAAGCTTTAATTTTGTTAGAATCATTTTAATTATTTTATAATTTACTGAAGAAATTTTGAACTTTATAAAAACAAATGAGTATAACAGGTTTAGTACCAGTTATCTGATCCAAACATTTCGTACCGGTCTAATTAGCCCTCGTTTGCAAAAAATGACAGTTGAGCAATAAACCAACCTGTTCCAAAAACTCTTATTCTAAAAGTTTTATTTGAATTTCAATTATTTTGAATTTTTAGAAAAAGAAACACTGAAAATCTTGTAATTTTGATTTATCATCTGGATGTTTTTAACTATAAGCATTGAATAAAATATAAATGACATTAATCTATCGCAAAATAAGTAATTTAAAATTTGGTAGTGGCATAATGTTTGCACAAATGAAATTTTTTGATTTTTTTTATTTTCTTAAATTCAATTTGACAGTCTTAAAGTAAAACTTGTAAATTGAAAGTTAGAGTAAATTACATTAAATTTTCGTTGTCTTATAGAATGTATGTAAAGAGTAATAAAACTGCAAAAATTACTTGAATCCAAGCGAGTTTAGGGTTAGTCAATTTAAAGTTGATACGGTTTAACTTTCAAGGTAATGATTACTTTACACTTAAATTTTAAATAAGTAATCGTTGTGTACTCTTATTTAAATGTAAGTCGTGTAATTACTTTAGATGTTAAGTTCGTGTTAAAAAAATCATTTTTAAAACTTTTTAATTCTGTAACAAGATTTTTTTAATCAAGAAAATTTATTTACATTTAAAGAAAAAGAAATTGCATTTAATTGATTATTTTAAAATTTAGAAATGTATTCTGGTATTGTTCAATACAAATAAAAATTTTGGAATCAAAGCCTTTATTTCTGAAATCACGGAACACGTTTTGTTGCACGGCAATTTATATTTGCGCCAAAGAGAATTTGAAAAATGCGTTGAAGATTTTCCATTTTTTAGCCGCATGTTTTGATTTTATTCAAGCTTTCAAAAAATTGATATTAAGTAATTTTGCATGCTGCTTAAATTTTTAAACTTTTGATTTTTTCCAAGTTTGCTTTATTTTTATTATGTTGCTTATGAATATATCATGTTAATGTTGTAACCATTATATCTGTTAGCCCAATGTAATAAAGCTTATCTAAAGCTAACGTAAAGATTAAGTGAATATAATAAAAGGCCTTTATTTCGGTATATTTTAATGCAATAGAAATTAGATATAGAATCCTTATTTGTTATACATGACAGTTCAATTTTTAAATTTTTTCTTTCGTCATTAAGTATATTACTTATGTTGAAGGCGTAATTTTAAAGTTTAGAAATATTTAATTTTGAAATCTTCAGTATTTATTTTTACTGACTAGTTAGTACCCCTCTTCAATTCAACAGTTGGTTAATTCTCCTTCGACATAAAAGGTGGATATTTATAGTGATATCGGAGCTATTTTAAATTGTAGGTCTCTGTTCATTTGTCTCACATGTAAAAAGGAATCAAAATATTCTTCAAATATGACAAAATATTTCTGGTTAATATCATTAAATATTGCCCAGCAGGCAGCTGATTGTTAGCACTCTATCATTCGGTTCAACAGTTCACACGTCTGATTTTCCCGATAGGTATGAATGTTCGTAGTCTTTTGCTGTAAACTGCAGGCTCTGATTCAGTCCTAGTGTACAAAAAGTGACCTTAACACTTCAATAAAACCAAATTAATTTTAAACTCTGTGTAATAAGAATTTTATTTAACATTGATTACTTAATATTTTTATGTAAATATTAACAGTTCGTCTGATCTAGTGATAATATTTTACTTTCTCTTATTATTGCATCTATAGGTCAAATTCGTTCTCGTATGAAAGTGACAATCGCGTGACAAACTTAATATGTTCGTTTCCCAGGAGAAAACGTGTTAATAGAAATCTTCTGAGCTTATTAACAAATTTCACTTTTATTTCCCTTAACCTAAGTTTGGGTTAATAAAATTGATGAAATAAAAGCTAAGTTACTGTTAAGCTCTAGATAGTTCTTTGTAATGCAATGTAGCAGTTTTTTAATTATTTATAACGTTGAGTATATTAATGACACTTGTTAATAATAAAGAAAAGCCTTGCCATGCGATCAATTTATTTTAATATTTGAAAGAATTTTGATTTCAAAAAGATATGATATCCAAACAATTTCAAGCTTAATATAACAGTATTGTAATTAATGGAAAAATTCCAGTTTTCTCATGTCATCGTATCAAAATATTTTTTTTTCTGTGAAAATGTATGCGGCACATATCATTACTTATAATTTTATTCATATTCGCTTAGGTTTAACTGAAAAATTATTTACAGATAAATTTTTTTAAATGTTAAATACTCTAGGTCTGACGTAAACTCTCTTATTAAAAATTTAATAATATCCAACTTCAATAAATTTAAAATTTACTTTTTTAGAACATTTTTTCTGTGTTAAAAAGTTGTTACTGAAGAGTTCATTTAACTATTTTACTTGGAGAATATTTTTAAATTCTGGATCTCAGTCGTTGAAATACTAGCAAACAGGAGTCATTCTTCAAAAGGACTTTAAAAATTGCGAACTGGAAGTCTCTGGCCACGGAAAGGAGATCCTGGAGTTCGATACTGGGGAAGGCAGGGGACCATCCTAGGCTGTCAAGCCACTGAAGAAATCATTCTTCAAAAAAAATTTATTTCCCACGAAACACGTTTAAGCCGTTTGACGATTAAGCCATAAAGCACGAAACACTTAAGTCCCTGAAAAATTTATTTGTAAGAAAATTTTCAACGTAGTCCCTTATGGCTATATTTTATGCATTGTAACTTTCTCAATGTTAAAGAGCTTAGAAAAAAGATTTCACAAAACATGGCTACAAATGTAAAAACAAAATTATGAGCTTTTTGTTAATATTTTGGAATGAATTTCTTTAAAGTTAGTAATAAAACTTCTAAAATTTTAGCAGTATGTAAAAATTCCACATGTATTACATGTTAGTCCATATGTAAAATTTGTCTAAGAAAGTATTTTAATGCAAATCTGATCCAAAACTAACAGAAAAATTCAAGTATTTATATATTTGAATCTTATTACTTTATCAGTTGATTTTACAAATACTAAGTTGTATAATAAGGTTAAGTTATATTCGCGTATATTTCTCTCTAAATAAAAGGTGATTACCTTTCATTATTTCTTGTAATTAAGAATTGCATCCTTTCAACCATAGTGCCATATGGTAACGTTTCAAAAAATATCTAGCATCTAAATGTATAAAATTATTTGTACTTTGTTAATTTCATAAATTTAAACTATTCTTTCGTTAAAAGGAATTTTTTCTCGACCAATGTTGTAGATTTAAAAAATACTTTATACTGAAATTTCCACATAAATTATTTTATACAGATGAGACAACTGCATGTCAAAACTTATTTGCAATATTTAAGAAGTTATTTTCTTTATTGCATTTCAGTTTTAAGCTGAAACGGTAGTAATTGCTTAGAGAATTGCAGAGCAATTGCTTTCTTGGTAAAAATACAGATTCTTATCTTCTAGTGAAGAAATCTCGATATCTAGATTAGGAATGTGAGGAGGAAATTGGTTTCTACTATTCATGCTAAAAAGAAGCATAAGATATATACATTCATATCTAGAGCATCAAGGAAATGTTTTCAAGGACGTCCCTTTTACCCCTCTTTTTAACTTAAAGTTCCTTTAACGCGACATTGAAAATTAAATCAAATGATCTGTAATAGAATTACTTATTGTCTTTTTATCCCAGATCACCTCCCTTGAAATTATTAAACTCATAACATTTATCGGTTTCTCGCATTTCGATAAGTGGTGTTATGTAATACACGCGCGCGTAAATCTACGTTCCGAAGAGATGGATAGAACAGATAAAAGTAAATTAAGTTCATTGTGTATCACAGGTAGAGCTGCGCAGAGAAACTTGGGGAAAACATGGACTATTCCATAAGATAAACGGGTTATATCTGACACCATCTGACAAGCATCACATTAGAACAGATTATTCTCTAGAATCTCACTGATTACAAAGTACTGAAAAAATAACTTTCATTTTATCACATTGAACCAAGCTAAATAAATTTTAAATTTGACTATTTTGGTAGACACAATGCAGTTAGTCATTTGTTTGTACAGTGATATTAACCACTTGCGCTGGAAAGACTTGCTACGCACGTCGTAATGCTTTTGTCACAGAATCGTCAATGACGTGGTATGTACGTCGTCATTATATACATATATAATGAAATTCTGTATAACAACGAGTTATTCTGGACTGTTCCGGTACATACGTCGATGAATTCTTTGCCAACGCAAGTGGGTAAACAACCAGATTTAGGAAATTCTTGATATTTTAATCTCTAAAAGTTACATTAAAAGGAATTGCTTTGTAAGATAGAGTATACTAATGTTTAAATTATTTTAATTAGTTGTCTGAAACTGACACCAAAATATTCATTAACTCAAATTGGGATTAAAAAATTTGGGTATTGATATTTTGATTTAATAACAAAATAGCTAACTTTTTAAGAAATCATATTCCCCATGAGACAAACTGCCCATAAGTGGTATGCAGTAAACCTTTAAATGAAAAGCATATAACGAAATTTACTTTTCAGCATTTGCGCAAAGCAGATATGAGTATTACTATATTTGGATTTAAAAGAATGTGCTACTGGTTTTTGATAGAATCAAGTTGATAGAATAAAAGTAAAATATTTAAAGTAAAATATTTTTGCTAGTCAATATGTTCTCCTAAAGTTAAAATTAATCTTTTTTAAATGTTGAAAATGGAAATTTTCACAATTGTATCTCATATCTAATAACAAGTTACTGATCATCTCAATTTGACTTTATAATGTCAGATCACCATTATCTGATTACATTCAGCGTTCAAATACTCTGTAATATTTAGATGTTGTATTTTAAATATCTAGATATCTAGATGTAGAACTTTTAAATTGCTCCCAAAGTCGAACAGGCTGAATGATAAGCATTAATTTTCAATTCAACTTATAATTTGAAAAACGTCTCTCTCATATATTCGTAAGCGAAGTTTCTAAATAAGCCGCATGATATAGATGACTAAATCACCATTGTTCAGGTTTTCTTCGAAAATTAAACGAAAATGTGCTTTTTTAGATTGATCAAAGAATTGAAAATATTAGAAGCAGAATTAAAAACAGTATTTTCAAACATATCATGATGAAAAGATTTGTGTGTGCTAAGGTATAAAAATATATATTTAAATATCAGAAAGTATGCAAGAAACGAAATAACTTTTACACGATTCATATTTAATGTACATCTTGAATTCTGAAGTCTGCTAAAATTAAGACAAATAATTTTTAAGCTTGAAGCCTCACAAAAAGGTAAATTTGTAGCTTCAAGAAATTAGAACAAATATTTATATAAAGAAAAGCTGGTTCCAAGCAAGTTTTAAAAGGAATACTTTTTAATTTTGTGGTGTTACCAGACATAGAATAACAATTTAACTTTGTAATTTTACCCAAAAAAATTGTGAAAGCAAATGTTAAATTTTTATTTTCCAACTGAACAATAAGGAAAACAATTTAGTTAACATTAGGAACAGTCTGGTAGGCATTAATTCTGTATCAACTAATAATGCAATATGCTAATTATAAGAAAACGTGTAATAATGAACCTATAAATTCTCCTTTAACCTGTGAAAAGAATTTTGAAAGTGTATTTAAGGCGTTCTTATTCTGAATAGTCTATTTGAAAAAAATCTTTAAATTATTGAAGTGTGAACGAATATAGATTTTTTATTGGTACTTAAACTTTAATTAGTACTTATTTTAATCTCCTTGTCAATGTTTTATATGAATAAAACATAAAAACCGAATGAACTAAATTTTAAAATTTCTTAAAGTTGGTATTTTTTAAAATTTTCACTTAATTGATATTTTTTCAATTCTCTCTCAGAATTATAGAATTCTAAGTTTTTTAAATTATTGCAGGTAAAGAAGTAAAACGTTTAAGAAGAGAACTTATGGTAAGTTTGAACAAAAATAAGCTTATAATGATTTTAGAAACAAATTTGCATAAATATTAGTTTCTAATCCACAGAAATTTTTAGCATAAAACTTCAGATAAATGTACCACAAGAAATAAAATCTTCCCCATAAGTAATTATTTTAGAAACAAATATTCAGGTCTCTATAGTTCTGTGTTAAATCTCCTAAGGATTTTTAGATTGGGATCCGTCAATAGATAAATTAAGATATTTATAATATTGATCATTTTAGTGATTATAGTTGTGTGAATTATTTCATTAATTATGCTTAATTTTATCCCTTTTTACATTCAGTAAATTTCGCAAATATCATTTTTTGAAATGTAATCTGGTATATAGCTTTAAAGAAATATTTCAGGTATACATTTTCATATTCAAAATATTTAAAATGTAAGTTTTGACTTCACTGTTTTGAGATGACTTTCAAATGGTTAAGCCTCTAACTTTTAGTTGAACGGTTAGGTTTCAATTTTTACCTTGGGCATGGATGTTTGTAGTGTTTCTGAATCCACATACTTTAAACAGAAGGTTCTTGTCTAATTAGCCCTAGTGAGAAAAAATAACCGTTGAGAGATAAGCAAACCAAACTAGGACTTTGTTGTTTGTAGTGGTTCGATTTGTTGCTCAATGGTCCTTTTATGCATACGTTGATGAGCGACACTCTAAAGTGATACACTACAAACCCGAGGTGGAAATTGAACACTCTTTATCTGTAGGCAACCATTGGTCAACTCCACTAGGTATATAAGGGAACATACAGATCACACGTGGAAAGTGCACAAATAAAATCAGTTTAATAAGTATAAGCAAGAGCTAATTACTCGAACTAATGGAATTAAAGTATATTTTCTTCGAATGAAGAGAAATCAACAAAACAGATGCATGCATAATCACGTTAAATTGAAGGTACCATCAATTGTCTAATTTCTCAATGAAAAAATTCTCTTTGAACAACGTCATACAACATGAATAGAAAATTACCGTAGAATAGCAAACGTATCAATGTGAATGGAAAGATTTCAGTTGCCACATGTATAGATAGAATACTTTTTACTTTAAAATGAATTTAGGAATAGTCTAAAATTCTTTTTTTTTTTAATTTTGCTTCATAAAGTTAATTTTTAAGCTACTATATATACATTTTTTAAATTTTAAAATAATTTGTTACCTAAGCTAAAAGACTGAAATATTAAAAATGTATTAGTATTGCGGTGAAAATATGAATAATTAAATCGCTGAAATTTATACTCTGCTGTATAATTTTATTTGAACAAAACATACACACACATCAAAAAGGTAACGATTGTGATTAAGAGCTAAGGTAATGCCTTAAACTTTACGAATATCTTAGATTTTTAATTAAAATAAATTATTTTGATGAAGGAATTAAAAAAATAATTCGTGAAACAAAAGTGCAAGAATAAAAGTATTGACCTTTATAAAAATTTTAAAGCTGTTTAATTGGGTAGATTAAACTTGAAAAATATGCTAAATATATTTAACAGATAAAAATGCATAAGAGAAGTTAACAAATATAAACAATACACAACTCTAAAAACTCAGACTTAAAAATCAGTATCTTAAAAATACCTAAATTTTTCGTTAAGACAATAAATGGTTTTTTCACGGTATAAAACTTAATTTTTAAACAATGTTTTCTATATATTTAAGTTTATACACACTAACTTCCTCATTAAAATCCACATGATCGTTCGTTGGTGTTAAGTTTTATAGTTTCACTGGCATCCGCTCTCTTTTTAAGTTTCATACTGGCAAAGTTCCATAGATTAAATCATTAAAAGAGAATGACTTATATTGCATTCATTTTACTATATATAAGAATTCAGTCAAAAATCAGAACCCTTTTTCATTCTAAATAATTCAGTGCAACTTGTAGATATCGTCAGCACATAATCAAAGAACACTCGACTCTAAACGTAATATACATTAATGTTTTCAGACTTGGTAATTTTCTTATTACCATATTTTTTAAATCAATTTTATAACTACGAAATGAAAGTTTTGAATTAGGCTGTTTGAGTTGTATTATTTTTTAGACGATACTCTAGAATATTCATTATAAAATATTTAAAAAATCGCTTAGTATTTTTTCTATGGAAAAATAATACATGAAATGAGTTTAGTATTTCCATGCATAGTTTTATTACGTTGATTGAAAATTGATGTAATAGTTTTTCTCAATTTATTTTCTAATGTTCATAACTACATTTTTAGTAGTGTTTTAAAGTACAATATTTTTTTAATACGACCTAAAATGATATTTAATTTCTCTCTACAGTGAACTTTAAAAAATGAGCATAAAGATGCTACTTAATTTGAGTCATGCGTTATAAAGTAGGAGAATGTAGTTGAACTTATAAACTTATTTAAAATATTAAGTAACAGGGTGAGAATTGCTCATTTTCAAAGAACAGTCTTTTACGAAATATCAAAATATTCTTCCTATCGTGGTTGTCAATCTTCAATGGATGCATCATATTGCATGTCCTGTAATATTTTAAAATATGAAAGTGAAGGTTTGAAATTTGATTCTAAATTTAAATTATTCTTTCTATCTATTCGGGAAGATATATTAATAGCTCGATGAAACTTAAAGGATCTCTCCACAGCAAAAAAAAAAAAAAAAAAAAAAAAAAAAAAAAAAATTATATATATATATATATATATATACGTTTGAGGCATTTATTTTTGGTACTTTTTAATTTTCGACTTCGTATACAGTACTGCCTCTTTAAAACCCAGCATTAGCACTATCATCTAACGTTTAAATATGATATTTTATACAATATGGCGCAGCTTGTCCTTTTTTTTTTTAATTTTCTCCATAAAACCGAACTAACCAATCTAGTGTTAATGATTATTCTAATGTTACAATTATATTTTTAACGAAATTTAATGGAGAACTCGCATAAATATTTTCTTAAATATATTAACTCGTGAAATTTTGTCTACCGTACGTTAGCTGTGGAAAAAGAATCATATTTTTTATGCAGGAGGAATCTATTCTAGAAATCAAATTTAACTAAGTAGATAAACTTCACTGTATTTAAATGCACTTTGACACCAAGGAAAAGACTAATTTATTTTGAATAGTTCTTCCACTATCAAAAAGAGTGAGAAGCATCTTGACGAATTCAGTCGATTGAATTTTTATCAATCTTTGCAATAATTTTAGAGCGATTCACTCATTTGTAAGTAAATAGTAATTTGTGAGAACGTCATCACAATTGTTATTTATTATATTAAGCAGCTCTCTACAGTTTTTTATGCCCTAAGCAAAATGCAAAATTGAATTCGCATACGTTGCTACCTTTCCGCAAAGAATAAACAATTCACTATACAAAATATGAACTTCAAATAATCACTTATAGCAAACGGTAGATTAAAGAATACCCAAAGGTACTGATGAATGCCATTTTTTTCTGATATTCTGACGTTGAATTTAGGTTTGAAATTGAAAAGGTTCTATTGTTAAACACAAATCTATGATATTAGAATTGCAATTTGCCAATTTGTGCTGTTCAGACCTTAACTAAAATAACTACAAATGATAATCATTTCAAATGTCAACTTATATTGAGCTTGAAATTAATAAATGACATTTAACCTACTTCTTTCCTCGTAGCTAATATTAGTTTCCTCACTTCATATATTAAGTACTTAATTTCCGCTGCAGGACCATTAATAAGCTCTACAGTCTTCTATGTTGAGGCCCTCTTGGTCAAAAAAATTACGACAAGTTAAAGAAGCACATTACTTTACAAGAAGTAGATATATTTTTCAATATTCGGCGTGCGAAATTGTTATGAATTATTACAAAATTTTTAAAGTGCGTGAACAACAGCAGATGTACACTCTTAAAAGTATCAAGTAATTTTACCTCGTACATCTTAACTCGGAGTCTTAAAAGATTATCTATTAAAGATAATCTTGATTAAAATTATCTATTAAAGATAGTCTTATCGGAATCAAATCTCTTTTCTCTTAAAAACAAAAAAAATTATTTTTAAGATTAAACAAATTACACTGAACATAATGTCTGGCGCAGCTTGTCCGTAATCGGACCTTGTGCCATTAAACCCCACCAATCAATCAATACACTGAACATAAACGAGGTGATTAATTTTTTCGCTCGTTGAATTCTGAAAATTACTTTAAGAGTGAATATGCAAGGGAATCTTCAATTCTTTTGTAGTTTTACTCTTAAATTACTTTAACTTATTTAAATCTCGAATTCGTTGCCGAATATATCATTCCAGAAGAAAAAGCTACATTGAAGAAAATCGTTTTCAATTTAATTATTTTACAACATTCAATGTTTGTGAATATTCTTTCAATTTAATTATTCATTCAATTCAATTATTTTGGAACATTCGATGTCTGTGAATAATGTGCTTACTATAATAAAAATTACATTACAATGTCAAAAGGAAAAAAAAATAGATCATTTAACAGTGGAGTCACATTAAGAAATGATAACTATAATAATAATAATAAAGATTATAATTCGGAAATGTTGAAGTTAAAATTTTCTTACTGGTGGAAAAGGAAATCATATTAAATATTAGATTATTCAATATATTTTATCTTAAGTTTTAAGAACAAGTACAAAAATTGTTGCAATTTAGTGCTAATAAAAAGTTGCGAGATAATATCATAGAAGGCAAGGTAAATTACATTCCAATAGTTACAAAATAAGATAACTTTTTTTTGTAATTCGAGAAAATAAAACGAAACTATAGAACTACTTGTGATAAGTATACAAGTCTAATAAGTGATTTTAAACAAAAATGCTATCATACTTATTATAATAACTTTACTTTTAATTCCCCTATGAATATTTACTTCAAATGGGAAGAATGGCAATTAGATTAGAGTGACAAAGCCAGAATCTTAGACTTGTTCCCGCAATTGTTTGGGTCGGTTGCATATATCCGAGGAACATTATCGTAAAGAGGCCTTTTATGACATACTATTGTATACTTAAAGCATTATTTCTATGATACTTAATGTTGCTAATGAGAAATCTTAAGACAAATATGAGCAGTCTGAACTGTTTAAGCAAATTAATTCTTTGGTATTTGAATCATTAATTACGTGAGCTCTTATCGCATTCATGAATAAATGAGACAATTAGTTGTGAGCATTCCGAAACCAGAGTAACTTCCGACATGAGCCCATTTCCGCAACGCGACTTTCATTCTTCAGTCGATAACGAAAAAATGTAGAAAATGGAACGCCCAACACTTGCCCTTCAGGCCTACAAACCACTTTCTCCTTTGAAACGAGGAAAAGTCGTTGACTCACGTGTGCAGCTTTCAATTTCATTTGACCCACCCCCAGGCGGTGGAAGTGTGGAAATGTGTTTGTTGGCAGTCCCCATACTTTCCCCTATTTGTCCTCTTTACAGCATGGAGAATTTTGTTGCCAAGAGTCTCCAACTGTTATGACACGACCAGGAAATGAGATTGCAATTTTTTTTCTTGAATTCCGAAGAGACCTCGATCAAAAAACTAGTTAGTGGATCTTCAATTTTTTTTATTTATACCCATTGCTTGAATGACTTCTTTGTTTGAATTGCGAAAACTAAAGTTTGGAAGATTTCATTTAATTTAACATAGGAAGAAAAAGTAATAGACTTTTTTCACAAATACCATTGTTCTATCATCGAGAAGGCACTAAATTTCATTTCAGAAATACTGTAAATAGAAATTTAGCAATAGAACTAACTTTTAAATTTTTTTTCCAAGTTTTTAAGTCGAGGTGGCACCCGAACAGTTAATACTCTAGCTTTTGACTCAACAGTTCGCGGGTTCGAATCACAGCTTCGGCTTTTGTTTGTAGTGGTTCAGAATCCACTTTAAGCCATTGGTACGAAAAATGACCATTGAGTGACAAACCGAACCAAATCTTAAAATCGTTGCCGATTTCAAATTCGAAATAATTTGCTGGGGCAAGTTTTTTTTAATTAAATGATGGGTCATAAATGTTTTTACATGTAATAATACATTGTAAAAGGAATTTTTTGTACTGAATAATTAAAATTTGTTAGCAATTTATATATAATTAAATTATAGCATCGTACTCTAAAATTAATCTTTTACTATTTTGATACCAATATCAGTTTGAAAGTGATATCAATGTATTGGAACTTTACTCGAGAAATAAGACTGTATTATTTCCAAGAAGTTTTTTTTTTATCTTTAAGGTTTCACTTAATAAGAATTTTATTTTAGCTTAACCCAAATTTAAGAACAAAATTTGCTTTAACAATAATAAAAGGAGGTTCATTCAAAGTTATTTTAGCTTTCATTTTAGATTTACGCTAAGTTTAACAGTTTTCGGTTTGAAATTCTCAGACTATTTCGTTTGAATGAAAATGCCAGCCTATCATAAATTTTATAATTTTATAAATTATTAATCTTATAAATTCTAAACGACTAAAGTTTTATATTTAGTGTGACATTTTTAGTACTTTTCTCTGTATAGCTGTCAACGAGTAAATATATTTGATAAGAGAATCACATCCAAAATAGAATTTAAGTGTATTTGGAGTGTTTAGTACAAAGATGCAATTCTTCGAAAGTTTTTACCAGGTAAATTAACAATCGAGATATGATAGTAATAGGTGTGTCAATCTAGTATTTCTCAATTGTAATATCACCCAACCAATTTTTAGTTTGCTCCACAAGTTCGTTAAGTAATTGTTTCATTCCCATTAGCATTGTATTCTGTTGAAATACTTTAACACTTCAAGAACGCGGGTCGATAAATTTACATTTCACCAGTTTGACTGTAAGACGTTATCGTTCTGAATAATTTGTTTATTAGAAATTTTATTAGTCTGCATTTTTTAATTTTTATGCGCAGTGTTATGTTTTGCCATTAGTTACTTTACTATTTGGCGATGCTGCCACTCATTTTTATTTAATCATTTAATTTCGTAATTTCTGAACTAGATTCCATAAAAGTTCTCTATAGAAAAGAATCTGTCAAGAGTTATGCAATTTAAGATAGACGAAGTGAGATGCAATAAGTATCTTAATTTTTTTTTAAGTTATAAGTGCAACCGTAGTGTTTTTTCTAAAAATGTACTTGGTTTTCATTAAACAGGACAAACAATTCAGTTTTGTGGTTATCTTTTAAATGTTTAACTGTAAACAGATAATAGTATATATACTATTAAAAAAAATCTGATGACAAATCATGGATTTTTTGAGGAAAATGATGTATCACAAACGCTCTGATACATCATTTTCCTCAAGGTGTATCACAGCGTGTTTTCTTTTGGGGTAAATGTGGTGTGAAAATTGATTTCATAACTTGTGTGATCTTTTCTTTTAGGTATAGCAATTTAGGAAGTGGAGCTTTTGAATTCCGCAATGAATTTCGAAACTTCTTCAGTCCCGGACTTCTACGAAGGACGTTCAGTTTTCATTACTGGCGCCACAGGATTCATAGGAAAGGTAGGGTTATCATAAAATAAAGTAGTTCCTTAAAACTGATAGTTAATACTTCGACAGTTCTGTTTTTTTTTAATTCTTTGGTAGTATAGATTTTGTTTAACAAATAACATTTAAAAACGGTAAGTCTTAAAAAAAAAAAAATTCGTGGTATTCTGCGATTTTTTTCCGGAGTACCATTTTTATATTGAAATGTTTTTAAAAATTTTAAATAAAAATCAAGTAGACAGAATATTTTAAAATGAAACATTTAAAATAATTTTTCTAGTTGATATACACTCTTAAAGTTAAAATTAATCTATTACAATTGTAACGTTGAAAACAAATGGAAATTTTTCTCAATTGTATATCATATCTAATGACAAATTACAGATAATAGCAATTTGACTTTATAATGTCAGATAACCATCTAAATACATCTAGCGTTCAATACTTTGTAATATATAGATGTTGTTTCATCTTATAATAGAAACTCAATTGTGTGCCTTACATCATCTAATACCCAGGAATGATCTCGAGAACATTCTACAGACAAATAGTAGTTTTCAGTGGCAAAATATTCTTTGTTTAATTTCGAATTTAAGTTTATATCATTTAATATCTATTTAATTTTTGTTCATTTAACACTAACTAATAAATCGAAAGAGAAAACATTATTTAAAAAAATATTTGAATTTACAGAAATTTCTGCAATTCTCAATTATTTGATTGTAAAAATATGCAATTTCAAAAAGTTAGAAATTTTGAGTTTGTAAAAATGTAAAATTCAATATTAATGTAGAAAAGTTGGATGTAGGAGGGTTTGAAGTCTTACTAGTTTATATATATATATATATATATATATATATATATATATATATATGAATATGAAAAATTAATAATTATAAAAAATTTACTTTAACTGATAGAATGCATCAAAAAAAATTTTTATTACTTAAAAATTAGGTATTAAATTTTATTCCTTACTGATCTATTAAAAAATAGTAATGCATTGACGTAATTTCCTAAAACAAAGAAACTTCTAAGAATGACAATAAAACTAAACACCCTGTCAATTTGTTTTTACGATAGGTGATTTATTGATTACTCTAATTTATCACCTTTTTAAAAGTATTCTAACAGCATCTACCATTTTTAAATTCTATTATCTTCCCACGACGACCTTGTTGAATGCATCTATCAAGGATGCAGAGTTCCACAATGATTTAACCTCAATATCAAGACAGTAATTAACAATGAGATCAAGGATGCGTGGTGGCAAATATGATCTGTCGTAACTGGGTAGAGAGAAAGTGCTACAATTTATGCGTGGTATGAGTTCTAAAGAAACTTGAAAGGATCTCATAATAAATAAGTGGTATTTCATATATTGTACTTGCACAAGATCAGACTTTGCCCAACGTTATTGTCAAGAAAATATTGATCATAAATTGATTAATTATTCAAACAGATATTATTAAATTTAACGTGAATTTTTTAATGATACTTTTGCTGAATTGATTAAAAGAATATTTTGTGATTCAATTTTTTTTTAAAATTGACTTCTTAAACTTTAAAATTTTCAGTGTTTTTTACAGTTCCACAGTTACTTTCATTAGGCTAATTTCTATTAGGCTGTCGCTTACCGCAAGCAGATTCCAGCAATAAATAATGAATACAAAATTATGGGCTAATAGTCTAGCCCACTGACTTTCAGTTCAACAAATCGTGGATCTGATTATTACCACAAGAGACTTTAAACGATAGATCCCGGTCCAATTCACTCTCGTGCAAAGAATGACCGTTGAGTTGCAAATCAACAGTTACACCAACACCGTGGATGTAAGCATCTGTTCGCAATCATTCATAATTGTATTTTCTGATTGAATTGGCATTCGCGGGCATAAATGTGCAGTTTGAGTGCCAGCGATGCAATTCAATTTTGACAAGTTATATTGTTGATTGATTTCAGAAATAACTTTTATGATTTTTAGCATATTTTGTTTCTAGTAATAAAATGCCTGACAGTTTTTAGTTCGTAAAATTTGAAGTTTGTTATTCCTTGCAATGCTATCCTATTTAAAGTCTTTCTGCTATTCATTCACTTGATCTCGATCCTGACTTCATTTTAATCAAAGTTTCACCGTATTACTATTGTGAATCTGATTGTTTTAAATCTTTTGTGTAAATTTATATTGCTTCCTGTAGCGACTTAGTAATTTGTGATTTATTTTCTAAAGAGAAATTCAAATGGAATTCAAAATATTGATATTAGTTTCTAATCTGTTATAAATAAACGTCTTCCCTCAGAAAATATTTATTGTGAAGAATTAATTTTTTCACTCATCTTTTCAGGTGTTAGTAGAGAAACTTCTACGCTGCTGTCCCGGAATTAAAAACATTTACATTCTCATGAGAGAAAAAAGAGGCAAAGAACCCAGACAACGACTTGAAGAACTCCTCAGCTGTAAAGTAAGTGGAACAATCTAATACAGTTTACCCATAATAATTGGAATGTATTCGATTCACATGCATTCATTTGCAATAAAGCAAGTTGAAAAAAAAAATTGAGTGTTTTATCAATATTTTGATATTTGAACCAAAGGGCTTTAATGACTGTTAATTTTTCTAACATTTGGTTTAATAACTCATGAGCACGATCCGGACTTTGAGTAGGGAGTTTTGTAGTAGTTCGAAAACTCCCTCAAGATATACTTCTAGGTTGAATTAGCCTTTGTTTAAAGAGTGATAGAATTATCTGAAATGGCAGACAGAAACTTATTTTTTAAAACTTAATGAGAGGATAACGAGACAACAAAATCAAAAACCGAACTTAATCAGAAATTTTATATTTGCATTGGTCAGAAAGAAATTATTAATAGCATAATATTAACGCTCCAAAATTTGTTAGTGATTTGAAACAAGAAAATAAAAACACCTAAAAAGTGTTTTCAAAACTTACTAATGAAATCGTGCTTTTAGGTTAAATGTAATTTTTAACTATTCCTTTATTCTGTTAATGAAGTTGATATTTTTTTATTGACTTACATAACAATTCCTATGGGTAGATACAGTATATATATATATATAATATAAATAAATAAACGAGCTGACAATTGAAGGGTTAACTATTTGTCCTTCGGTACAACAGTTCGTGGATTCGTTTCCCACCTCTGGTATGTGTGCCGTAGTTATGAGAGTGCATTAAACTGTAGGTCAACTTTAAATTTACTCTCTTGTACAGAACGAGGAGAATTTAGTAAAAACTAAACCAAATCTTTTCGGAAGACTTTAAAAACAATGGTCATAAGCACCACTGTGGATTGATATTTAGAGAACTGCAATTTATACTTTCTGAGAAGGTATTTAATTATGTATTTAACAGCATAATACACAGTGCCCCTGGCGAACGCATATTAATTTCTCAAACCACCTATTTAAGCAGATTACTGTTATGTAGATTACATTTTATGGATCTCAGTCTTATCAAACAGTTAAAACTTCTATGTTAGTATCATATTCATTAGTTCTAGAACGATTTAAGGAATCATATCCGGTTATTTTTTGGGGCTAGTATACAACGCAGTTCCTTTTCGCGACCTTCTGGTAACCTGCAAGCAACATATTACTAAGCCAGTTGGTAAGAATGCTTTAAGTTTATCTAACACGTTACATGACGTAATCGTTGGAATTCACACACAAACCGTCACGCATTATGAAAGTTTTCTTGTTTAAGTGCTAGTGTTAATCGATGTGAAACTCCATCTTTGTAATTAAATTTTTTTTTGCATCTAATTTAATTTTCAAAATAATACTTATAATTTCTGAATTTTACGGATAAGGATGCTAGAAGCTTCATCTTATAGATCATAACTTTCACATTCCTAAACATCTTTTCTGACTTTCAAGGGATTATGTATATACTACTCACATTTTAAATAGGTGAGAAGGTAGCCATTTTACATTTACACAAATTAATTAAATTGCACATAATGTATAACTTTTCACTCTCACTTGTATGAATTTAATTAAGTGGAGTATATCGATAGTATCAAAACAATTAAATGTTAATGAACTTAAATCTTAAAACTCTGGATAGTACCCAGTCACAGATTATTTAAAAAAGGAAGGTATCTAGAAAAGTTAAAACTAATCTCAATGGTAAATTTCTTTCTAAAATTTAAGGAATTATCTAATGTCTTTTGGAATTTTAAATTTCGTTTTGGCTAAAAAGTATTAATATTTAAAATTACATAAATCAAACTGTATCTTTAAGACTTATAAGTTGCTACAAATTATACTAGTTTTAGAATGCTTTTTTAAATTAATGATTGGATTGTTTGGTTAAACTGTAATTCGCCCCCATTTGAAAAAGGGAGAACTACTTTTGTAACATTTCTATAACTGTTCAAATTATGTACTACCTCATCTCAAAATTAATTATGAACATGGTTTCCTTGGTGCAAGAGATGCATTTGTTTAACTTATCTGGTTGATTTTCTTAAAAAGGGAAACGTTATACTCTTTTAAATAACGCATTTCTAAATATGTATAACTCTGATTCGTGGTAACTATCTCCTAAAATAAAGACTATACTAGTAGCTAAATGGCTAATATTCTGGATTTCAGCTTAACAGCTCATGAGTTGATTTCCATCTCTGGTTTGGTAGTTCGAAGTGACTTGGAATCTTTTAAATAGTTGGAGCCGGTCTAATTCCCTTGTGTTAAAAATTACCGTGAAGTTAAGGACGAACTAATCCTCAAGACAGTTAAGGTATATAAGTAGATTAAAGGATCTATGCTTAAAAAAGATAGATAATTTAACTTTTTTAAAAGTATGTGAGACAGTCAATGAATTCTTAAAACAGAAGGAAAAAAGGAATTTTCTTTCGAATTGATGAATTTTGTGCAATTTCATAGGTAAGGAAATCCACAGCTGTTGAAAGAGATTATTTTTTTTAATTTGATTCATTGTTGTGCTGTGATTTCTAAGGCTGGTATGGATAGTCGCTAATTTGCTTTCCAAAACGGAATTTAATTTTCAGAGTAGCTATTTTACATTTTTTAAGATTGTAAATTTGGGATCATTTAAACTTATTTAAATCCTCGATGTTGCATTTCGGTCATTGGATGAATAGATCTAAATGAAATTTCAAAAATTTTCTAATTAGTTTCATCAAAGGATAATATTAGTCTTAAGTTAAACAAGAGCTTAGATTTTGATTATATACATGGTTATTTTCTAGCCTGTCATTAGTCAAAATAACTTATTAAGAGTGCTACTATTCTAATAGTATTTATGTCCTAATGTCTTTGTTAACCATTTTTACAAACTATCTTAAAAATTATCTATAATATCTTAGTTTTCATGAACATTTACGAAGAAAATTCGGTGACAGTAATTTGCAGCCATCTAAAATTTTCCTGGACTTACTATTTTTTTCCCATGCATTTTATACATGATACGTGTAATGATTTTAAAGTTCAAATATTAATGCTAAATTGACTTATTAACATTCATTCTGTGAAACCATCTAAATTAAAAGCTACAAAGGGTACGCTGCTGGCGCCATCTATTGGCTCGTTACAACAATGCATCTTAGTTTTGGATTTTTTGATTATATTTTTGCATTTGATTTATAACACATGAAGCTTTACTTTTATGTTCAGTTTTAATATTTGTTGAATTAGTTTTGAAACCATGAAATTTTAAGTTAATTATAATATGGGACTAGTTTCTCTTTATTTAGAATTTCTTGCAAAGTCTATCCAAAACTTTAAATTTCCCGATATGTAACCATGCTTATTGAAAAAAATCTTAATTTTATTTTTCATGTAGTATATGACATGTTAATTTTGATTACGAATAACTAATTTCTTTATGTTAATAAATCATTGTTTATATAATAAAATGGTAATGTATTGATTTAAATTATGGGGTGTTCCTTACTTTTATTAACTTGGTAAAAACAAAAAATTCCATACCTAAACCCCAGTTTTAATCTACATAATGTATTCAATTTTATTTGTTTTTAATTTGTTTTCTCTTAAAGAAAAAAAAAATATTCACAGTATTAAAGTTTTATACATTTTGTAAATATTTAGCACTGAGACTCTTGAGTCCAAACATTTTCCTGTGAAACTTATATTTTATCTATTTTAAGTTTTATGTATGTACTTCCTTCAAATTTCCTGCATCTTATTTTCCTGGTGACTTATTTCAATTTTTATATACTTTTTTTATTTGTATTTCGTCAAGCTAGCAACTGAATGAATGATTTAAAAATTTAACGATTTGTAGGTTTGATTCTCACTTCGACTGTTTAAGTTTTCTTTTGTCCACTACCCTTCTGTGGACTTACAGATCTAAATTGCGTGGTGTGCCTAATTCACAAATTATATGAAAAAGCAGTAAATCAACACTTATATATTTGAACAATTTTAACTCTAGCTAATTTAAGTAATCTTATTTAGTGAATATTCAGTGTTTACAAATTTGTTTACAAAATTTATTTTTTTCAGAAAATTATTAAGTATATAGCACTGAGAAATACTCTATTTTTACAAGGAATTAACGATTTAGAATTTAGACATTGGGTAATCAAAAATTTGAGATTATAAATTTGGCATGATTTCTTAAAATCACCTGCTTATGTTAAATTGATATTGTTCAAATGATCCTGCTAAATTCAATTCATTGAGGGGGAGGGGTTAGCATTCATTTTTTGAAATGGATGTTTCTAACATCGAACTCATTAAATTAGAGCTTAAACCTCAAAAGATACACTGCTGGCGCCATCTATTAGTGAGTTATAAAATTACACGTAAATACAATTCTTGAATTTGATTTGTAAGAAGTTTATGTATTTATTTCCATGGTTTGACCGTTTTTGCTATTGCTTAAATTAGTTTTCCAACAATGTAATTTCATTTTATAGACTTGTTTCTTTTTTATTTAAAACCCCTTCTAAAGTCTATTCCACAATCGAACAATTTAAGAATTCACTAGCAAAGCTAAATATACTTATTGAGAAATAAAATTTATTCACTCACTTTTTAAGAAAGTCATTCAATCTTGTATAGAATTGAGTTATAGATTTAAATATTATGTATTGGGGGCAATGGAAGATATACTGATATTACTCCCTTTAAAAACATATTTTGTGTGACTTTTTAATGTCTTTAAAATTATTACGAAGTCAAATTTAATTAGTACGGAATGGTTTATGTGACTGTTAAAAATGAGTATTAAATTTCTTTGTTTAGTAAATATTTAAAACAGTAATTATTTAAAATTAATAGAAAGAAATATGAAGAAAGTTTAAATATATAGTAATATTAAATAAAATCATGAAAAGCTGAAGTCGTTTTTAAGCCAAGATGGTAGGTAAATTGTCTTCACTTTAAAAGTTGGTAGGCTCAATTCTCATTTTAGGTGTTGGCTGTGATCTGAAATCGGTTTTATGTTATATCTTATGGTTGAATTAACTTTGTTTAAAAAAATACCTAGAAGGCGAAAGTATATGTATAATATAATATAAGGACTCCGAAAATCTTTTTTGCTTATTTGATTTAGTTTGATACTATTTAATGCCACACTTTAGCTTTTCTTACATTTGTACTTTGAAAGCAGTTTAACTTTTATTTAAAAGGTATTTAAGGATATTGAAACAGTTTTTTCTAAGAAATTGATTAAATTATTTTTTTATACGTAAAAGAAATTTACTATTGCAAAATTGATGGAAATTATCATATTCACCATTCACAAAATTATTAATTTAAAGAAATTTTTCATTTATAATTTAATTTATATAATAATTTAAAGTAAGTCAAGATTACTAAAAGGTAAAGGTACCGCATCTATATTATATACTGAAAAGTAGTTGCATTTGATTTTCCATACATATTGAACATGCAATTTTGAAATTACACTTTATAGAAGAAAATTTAATTTTAAGAAAATTTTTCTGACCATGTTTGAACAGTGTTCTTAATTTACTGAATTACACAGATTTTGTAAGCATTCTCATGTGCCGTAAGAAATTTTAATACCAAATGAAAACAGAAATTAACGGTCCACACTTATACGAAAGTACTTAAAAGTTGACTTTTTCAACTGTGAATGTAAAACTAGAAACTGAAAAGTATTTTTTTAGTGCAAAATTTATGCAGCATTCGTAAAAATTATGGATAGTACTTTAATTTTTTCTATAGAATTTTATGAATGTTTTAATAAAATATGCTAACACATGTGTTAAAATATGCCCGAAATGCTAATAAAATTCAATGTTGATTTGACGAGTCAAATTATTACGAATGCAATACTCCTCGGTGAAAAAAAGAACGTTTGAAGCAATATAAACTAAAATAAACCCTTAGGGTTATGTAGGTTTTTTAAGAATTATATTTTCAGAAATTTGACTATTTGATTTGAAAGTAATTCTCATTGGGAATAAAAGTATCTAAACATGATTTAATAAGCAGTAAAGGAGACAATATATAAGTTTGAAATTAAATTTAAAGTTGTGGATATATCTTATTGCATATATATAAAGACAAAGTTTTGGAAGCTTTAAACTTTCACAATACTGATAAAATTTTACATCTAAGTGGAATTATATTTTTATTACAAAATTATCTTCAAGATACATTTAGTTACACATTTTTATTTTAATTATAATTTTAACGCGCTTATTTATATTGTTCTTTATATTTGTCATTTTATATTAGGATAGTATATCCTAATATAAAATGAGTTGAGTGGTTAGCACTTTAATTTTTACTGCAGTTATTTGGGTTTGATTCTCACCTCGAATTTCGATGCCCGAAATGGCTTGGAAAATATACTGTAGGTGCCGTCTAATTAGCCCTCGTTAGCGAAAAATGATCATTGAACGGTAAACTAAATTCGGGGGAATGTTCATAGTAATTAAGAATCCACTTTAAATTATATCCTGTGCAAAAAGCGGCCATAGAGCATGTCGGTTAAACATACTCTGAAATAATCCCACAAATTGTTTTTATTGTATTAAACGCGTGTCCTGTGAACTGTCGTAATCCAATAAATTTTCATAAATTAATATTAATTGCATTATTAGCCCATGAATTTTGTTGTCCGTAATAATAAGGGTACTAAAGTTGTTAAGAAATATTTATGAAATGTTTAATTCCCAATATTTTGAACATGCTCTATGATCAAAATTGTTTTTGATTACTGAATGGAATAAAGTAGCTTTATTTCCCCTGGACGTACTTCTTCATGAAGATAACGTATAAAATTTTCTGTGCATAAATATTTAAATTGAGAAGTGAAAGTAACGGATATGTGTGTAAAAAAAAAAAAAAAAAAAAAAAAAAAAGTTGATCTACTTAGTTTTTGTATTTTTTGAACAGCTATAGGTAATGCATTTTTCCATAAAGATAATTTTATGTCTACATTTACAAAAGCATATTTCCATCTATTATAGACATAAAAACTATCCTATTCATTGAACATAAGCGGCTTGTCATTTAACTCGGATTTATTTTCTTGAAACATTAATAGAAAAATTTTTTTGGTTTGAAAATTTGCCGTAGTATTATCTTAATTCATAATTATATACGTAAAGTGACTCTCAAAACAAGTCTTAGTTAGAATGTATAACTTTAGTAAACATTTTTTTTGTCTTGATTTCCAGGTGTTTGATTTGGTAAAAAAAGAAAAACCGGAAGTTGTTCATAAAGTTGTTGGAATCACTGGTGATTTGTCTTTGCCTCAACTGGGAGTATCAGCCGCAGATGTTGAGCTCATGGCTAAATCTGTATCAGTAGTTTTCCATTCTGCAGCTACTGTAAAATTTGATGAGCCTTTGAAGTAAGATTTAACTAAAATATCTTTATTTTGTGTTTTATCAAGTTGCATTTACCTAGACGGGAAAAAATTTGTATTCAAAATTTAATTTTTTGATTAATTCTATTTGTCAACTTAAAATTGAAATCTTCAAAACGAAGGAATAAAAAATAATTATTTGTAATCAAATGGAAATTTTAAAAGGAGTTTTCGAATGTCAAATATTATATGGTTATCCATAAAATCAAAAGCTTCAGCGCACAAAAAAAGGTACGTTTCTAATGAGATATTTAATTGAAGAATGAAGTCGATTCTCTATTTTTAAATTATTTTTATTCAATACATTAACATATTTTTAAAAAGCTACTAAAAATCATTTTGATAAAAAGTCATTTATGCAATATTGATCATATTTATATTATAATGCCAAGTGCGCTTTTAAAGACTATTCAAATCTGATTTTATAAATTTTTGCTTAACGTTCTTGTTAGAGATAGTTTGAAAATGTTAATTGTTGAATTAATGAATGAAATTTTAAAATGTTAGCTATTAAATTATCTTCTGCTGATTGTGCTGTAACTTTAGTGCTAAATATTTCAATGAAGTTTTTGTTGGATTTTTGTTCGACAAACCAAAGACGCTAAATCAGCTCGTTAAGGAATACAAGCGTCTTCCCAGTCAGTGTAATATGTTTTATATAATTTTATCAAAATACATTACAATAAATGGTAAAGAATTCTCAAAGTGAAAATCATGAAAAAAATTGAGAACTCTCTGTATAATATTTCCTAAGTTATCAGAAATGTTCTTGATTAACTGATATCATTGTTCAGCGCAATGTAAACCTATTTGATAAAGTTTTTAATATGAAATATATAAAACTTAAAATTCGCGAAAAGTGCGTAAAATCTATGATCATGATATAGTTGAGATATGCTTTACGAATGAAAAACTATTGGTGGATGATGTACATAAAATATTGAGTTTAGAGAATTTTGATTTCGAAAAATGATCTACATTATCGAGGAATTCTTGCCAAGACAAACTTTCAGTAGTAAAATATCAAATGCATTAAAAGAATTGTACATTAAATGTCAGTTCATTGTAAAATAAGGCCTGTCACAGAGTATAAGCAATGAAGTTTAGGTTATTCTTGAAAATAATTGACAACTAATAAATTAAAATCGATTATGAGAGATCTTGTCTCATATTCCAAAGTCAAATCTTAAATATTTATCCGACAAAAACTAAGAAGTTAAAAATTTATATTTTTCTTCTTATATTAGACTTAAAAACTAATCAAATGGTTAGTTTTTAAGTCTAACATTATAGTCTGTAAGAATAATAAGAATAAAGGAAATTTAAGATTACTTTCTAAATTAAGCTCATTGTGTAAAATTTGAAGTGTTAAAATTTCAATCATAAGCCTTTTATGTAAAGCATTATAATTGTAAGAATTTTAGATCTTAAGCATTTTCAATTGTTTTCCATAGACAAGCTGTTGATATGAATGTTTTGGCAACTAGAAGGATGCTTGAACTGTGCCATAAGTTACCTAAAATAGCAGTAAGTTTTATGCCATTTTTATTATGTATTTTTTTGGAATTTACTTAATTTAAAAATCGCATGAAAATTTATTCATACCTTGCCTATTCAATAAAGAATATAATTTCCCCCATCTTAAATGATTGATAAATTCATGAATTCAGAATTTTGTAAAGTTCACAATTCAATATGTACATATTTGAGCTGATGGTTCATTTTTATAAACGTTTGTGATACTAGATTTTCTTGAAGAGCATAGACAAATAATATATATATTATTGCTGAAATATAAAACCTTATGACAAATAGTGGTATAAGATCGTGTTCATGGCAGAAAGAAAATAACAAACTTAAATATATAAACTTTAGTACACTAAACACTCGTTTTTTACAAATTTGCTAAGAAGCCAAAAAACGGCTCTTAAAATAAGTTCGTAAAATAGAAAAATGTGTTAGTTAATTAAAATCTGATTTTTTTTTTTTTTTTTTTTTTTTTTTTTTTTTAACCGAAATCCGGGCCTTCAGTATGAGCATTGCCGTTATCCAATGTTAGAGATTTACGAGTTTCCGATAAAAACGTTGATTTAAGTTTCGACAATTTTCATAAATGCTCCCAGTCATCCAAGATTTATTTAATGTTAGCATGATATTTAGCTGCAGTTTTTTGAACATTTTGGATTATTTCCGTTTTTCAATATTCTCACCTACGGGGAGGTGAGGCAAATTTTCACTTTTCTATGTTCTTGTATACGGGGATGACAGGTATCGAATTTGTACTGCAGTTCTTTTCCATCAAATGTCTGATATCCATGCGTCTTTTTGAATATTGTACCTCAAGAATGAATAAAGTTCTAGTTTTTGCAGAAAAGAAATCAAATAAAAAATCAAAAAAATATCGAATCATAGAAAAATGAAAATATGTCAAATGAAAATTCACAAAAATTTGTATAAAAATTTTACCTAAATGGGAGTTAAAATTATCATTGAGTATAATGGTGTAAGCAGGGACTATAGGCATTAGTTCATAAAAACGTTAGTGTTCGTAAATAGGGTTCTTAAAAATGCGTGTATACTGTATAATGCAAGTGATATTTTGGTTGAGTATATAGTTTGGTTTGTTACATTGTAGATAATTTTTTTCAGGCCGTGATCCATGTTTCTACAGCTTATGCTAATTGTGATAGGTCTGAAGTAGACGAAATCATATATCCACCTCCTATTCCACCTAAGCAAATTATTGATGCAACAGAGTAAGTATTAAACTGGTAGTAAAATCCAATGTTTGAAGTAACACTTTTCTGTTGGAATCATTAGAATAGGAATTGGGTATGGTATATATAATATATATATATATATATATATATATATATATATATATATATATATA
>JAPDSC010123726.1:79123-137924 GCA_026290005.1 Latrodectus geometricus | reverse complement strand
TATATATATATATATATATATATATATATATATATATATATATATATTGCAACGCGAAGGTCAATCACATAACATAAATTCCTAAAATTTAAGGTTGGGATATTTATTTTCATTACAAATTCCTAACATTTTGTGAGTTTGGGATATTTATTTTGAAGATTCTAAATATCTCGAGTAATTGTAAACCTTTTCTAATCTAGAATTTTCAGTTTCAATGTTTATTCTCTTGTATTTCAAATGAAAACCTGTTTAAAACAAGACAACAGTCAATAATTTAAAAAAGCTCATTCTATATTGTAAGTAATTAGATGTTGAATATAGATTTAAAATAGATTAAATGATAACTGCTCATACTATAAGAATACTTCTGGGATAGTAAATTCTGAATAAAATTCATCAGTCACATTGATTCCCAACGCACATCGTTAAATTAACAATAAATATGAATGCCTTGTCAAATATTTTTCTGTTTTCGTTTTAATTGAAATGTTGGCTTAATTATAAAATAGGACTTGTTTCAGCGAATACTTGTTAAAGGCGTTTTGTTTTATGGTCTATTAATGTTTCTTACTGATTAGATCTTGTTATTCCCAAATATTATGATGCATAGTTTAACAAAAATGATAGGATATTTCGCTTGTTTACGCAATAAGCTTAGAAAATATTTCTTTGATAGTGCATACTATAAATCCTCATCTAGCAAAACCTAATTATAAATCTCCTTAAAGAAATCTTAGTGAACAAAATAATTCTATTGAAATTTTTTTTTCCAAGATGGATGTTATTTCTCCCATATTAAAGTAACTGATGTAATAGTACATTTTTCTTTTCTTTTAAAAAAGATGGATGGAGCCTGCATTGTTGGAATCCATAACTCAGAAATTAATTGGAGAGAGACCTAATACTTACACATTTACAAAGGCTTTGGCTGAAAACTTGCTTGTGGATGAATGTGGTTCGCTTCCAGTTGCTATCGTGCGACCTTCTATTGTATCTGCTGCGTGGAAAGAGCCATATCCGGTAAGTACAAATGCAGTAAAAGGTTAGTCAGTCTTATTACTTTGAAACATTGAAATGTGGGAGAGAATTCTCTTTTGTAAGATGATACTCAAAAATATCTTATTTAGTGATTATAAATAGAGGCATAATTTAACTCTAGTTACTAGATTAATTTCTTATGTTTGGAAAATTTGTAAAAGTTGTTGAAACTTAATATGTAATTATGTTCAACATAAATGGTCAAGAATCATTTATACAAAGATAAAATTTATAAGCTGTTAAAAGAATGAAACTAAGAGGAAAACCAAAAATTTATTGATGCTTAAAAATTGAAAAAACATGCATAAATATAGCTTTACATGACAGAATTGTTATCTGAAAATAATTTGAAATCATTGGAATTATATTACAAATTTGCAAGTTCTACGAATATGCTGAATACAAGACATTTTTAAATTTTAGTTTTAAACAGATTTTAATTTCTAAATATTATCAACTGTGTGCAAGTTAATTCAGAATTTCTATATTTGAATCAAAATTTTGAAGTTATTTTAACAAGTTACTTTGAATGTATTTTAAATACGAATTTTTAAATCTATGACGTTTAAAGTTTCCATTAAAGAGACGCAACCAGGAAAATTATTTTTCTTAACTTATTGAGGCAAAATGTATGAATGTATGAATTGAAGTTTTTAATTTAAATTTGAATTGACTAATAAATTAACTCTAGAAAAACTAAATGATAAATGTAATCAAATTTCCGATGGTTTGTGGGCAATAAATTTCAATATTTTATTCCGAAGTATATAAAACAATAATATTCCAAAGTTAATAAAACAAGATATTAAAAAATCAGAAAATGTTTAATCTATATTTAACTGTTTTTTTCGAATATCTTATTAAATATAAAAATAAGGAATGACTTTATTATTTAGGGATGGATTGATAATCTTAATGGTCCAGCAGGCATCATTGTCGCAGTAAGTAATATTTTACCTTTGTACACTTATCTCTTGTTTAGAAAAATTTAACTTTTAGTTAAATCGATGCATTTTAAAATACAAAATACAATAGAATATCGTACGAATTTGTATATGAAAAATGTAAGAACCTTTTTAAAGTTTGCGACATTAATCTATTTTTTTGGAAAATGATTTAAGAATTGTTAGAGTTCAATAATTTTGCAACTATGTATATTAGATAAATGTGATTTTGTTTTATTTTGTTTTTATTTTTTTTAATTCTTAATAAGTTTAACTTCAGAATTCTTTAGAGGAAATATAGTACAGAATGTAAATTACAGAATAATATTAGGAGAAAACTCCACATAAAAGAAAAATTTAAGTTTTTTCTTTTTTTTTTTTTAAAAAAAAGTTGTTACAAAGATCGAAAAATCTGAATACATTGAGGAATTAACTGTCGGAATAATATAAGAGCACAAATATTTTTACTAGTTGCCAATAGAAGTTTTTCAAAGTATATTTGTTAGATGTATTTGAGTTCATTGGGTATTGACAAAACTATTTTGATATTATCGTTGTTTCTGATTAATTAAAAATTACTAATTATGCTTAGACTAAAAGAATCATTGTTGTCATATTCGGTGCAATTCAAAGTTTTCGCGAAACTTCGATTTCAATGACATTTTCTCAGTTAACAGAAGTGCTTATAAGAATTCTTAGGGAGCACGATGAGCATATGAAATTGAGGCTTAATATACAATAATTTTTGGAAATATAATTTATTCTGTAATAAAATATGTTTTGAAAGCTTTCACAGTCGGATGCTGAAGAGAATAATGCTATATTTTTCACAAGAAAAAACTTGATACAAAAGTGATCAAAACCTAAAAACAAGTGTTATTTAGAAATCTGCGCATTGAATTACGTCATAAGATATCAAAATAAATTTTGAATTTACACTTGATAATTCTCAGTTAATATATTTTTAATGCAAAATTTAATACATTATATTAAATTTGTTTTTCAAATGCTGAAAATTAAGCATTTGACTGTGTTTTATGAAATGATTTGGTCCTTATCCAAACAAAAATGAGTTATGAATCCAATATCATTTTAATGCAACGCTCGACAAATTTAAATGTAAGCAATAATTTAGTTTATAATATAGTCACTATCACTATTTATCGAGGGTCTGTTAAGACAGAAGTACAAATGTAGTCATTAACAAAAATAATTAAAATTTACAAAAATGAAACTTTAGCATAGTTTAAGTTTAGCTTAAAAATATAAAGGTTTGAATATTATTAAAAATTTTTCATTTTACTTATGTTTATATGAGTAATCTTAATATTTAAATTAACTGGATCGATTACCTTTCCTAATTCAAATATATGGTTTTCTAGGGAGGCAAAGGCGTGTTACGTACAATGATTATTCATGGTGAAGCAGTTGCTGATGTTATTCCTGTAGATGTGGTGATTAACACAATGATTGGAGTTGCGTGGTACACAGCTACACAAAGGTATTGTAAATGATTAATCTTACGAATTATTAAATTAATATAATCTAATTGCGTGAAGTGTCATGTTTTTAAATATCAGTTTTTTGTTACTATTAATTCTTATAAGAAAAAATATCAACGTTTCATTTTTTCATTTACCAGTAAATAATAGGTAATCAATTTAATCTTGTTAATATGACGCCAAGGATAGAGTAAGGTTGCCGCCTTTACTTTATTTTTAAATCACTCAGATATCTTACTATCTGTTAATTAAACAAAAGTATTTTGGTAGTGTGTGATATAATTCATTAAAATTACAGTTATTTATTAAAAGAATAATAATATACATGAATATTTTAATGAATTCTAGTTAAATTTTATTGGAAATGTGTTTTGCAAAACATTTGACTAAATTTATGCACGAGTATCATAACTTTTAGTTATAACAAATTTGCTTCTTACAATACACTTCCGCTTTATCACTTCAATTCATTTAATTGCAGAATTCATTGCTCATATTTTAGTCGTCATTTTTATAGTTTATTACTTTTGTAATCCTTAAATTATCATTTCTTTTCAGAAAATTGTTAAATTTTATTTAATTTAAAAATGAAATAAGAGATTATTACAAAGCGCTTTATGCTTTTAGATAGCGGTTTCCAAACCACGGGCATATAACTTCACTGTTTAAAAGTAATATGCTTTAACAGTATTTAATATATTTAACTTTATAAATGCCAAGATCTAGGGTTTGTCACAAATCCTTAGAAACATCTGGTATGGATGTTTGTAAGGATTCGGGATCTACTTTAAGCCTATGTGTCATGTTTAAGTTAGATATTATGAGCAGAAAATTACCTTAATCTGAGAAAATAAATCTAATTGACCAAAAATGTACGTAATCGTATTAAAAATATTTTATGATCTTAGTTGAAGGAATAATTGCAATATTTTGTTGCTTAGTGCTCTAAATTGTGACATAATTGCGAAATTTTATTTCGACTTCTAAATATTACCAGTGAAAAAACGTTCACAATCAAATTGTTAATTAGTGTGGTATTCTTCAATTACAATTGGTTTTATTCAAACCATTAATCAATCTTAACAGTATTTTAATTTAAATGAAATTTTAAATACTTAATTGATTTCTGATGTCATTTTAAATTAATGTGAAACTATTCCTAGTTTGAACCAATTTTTACTTCTGTGTTAGTTATACAACGGCCTTTAAAGTAAACGCATAAAAGGTAAAATAAAGGTAAATATGATTGCTGTCCTTCCCCATTTTAGGTACTGTTAGTACCCTTTAACTCATTTCCCCATAAAGGTGAGCATGGTTGAGGAGATATATAAATATCTTGTTAGTTGTGTGTGTGTTGTGATGCTATTTGCAGACATCCTGAATCCTAATCTTTAGTTCAATTATGTATAGATACATTTTAATACATTTTAGATATTCAAAAAATTGACATTTCAACATATATTAAGTTTAATCTTAATAAAAGAAGGGAGATAAAATATTTGAACATTCTTAACTTCTACAATAACTTAATAGTGAATGCAGATGATAAAAGTTTTAGTGACTTTTGTAGAATAATGTTAAATAACTATTTATAAAATACGCACATTTTGCTTATGATAGTTTTTTAGGATTTCGTGTACTTATTTTTACAGAAAGTGTTTAAAACTCATTTCTCAAAATTTCAATATCCAAATTTTTTGACGAAACCGCTTTTTTATAGGATTGAAAAAGAGTTAAGTAGTTTTTAATCACAGTGGGAATCATTTACCTTTGTTTCAGTTTTTATTAAAACAATTATTTCAATTGACCTTTTTAATTTCTCTAAAACAAATCTGATTAGAATATTTAAACAGTTAACGATACCATTTTTCTACGTATTAAGCACTTAAGATTCAATCTCTAATGTGTATTTAAAATGTTTCAACAGGCCAAACAGTATCCTAGTTTACAATTGCACATCTTCATCAGTGAACAGTTTAACCTGGGATGAAATCATGGCCTTGACATACCCAAAACTTTTGAAGTATCCAAGTGCTGAGCTTTTCCGGTATCCATGTGGAACTTTTCGTCGAAATCAGTTCATCAATAATATTTGCATCGCATTTCAGCATTACCTTCCAGCGTTATTTGTAGATATTCTGGCTTACATGTTCTTTCAAAAACCAGGGTAAGAAAATTCACGTCAATTTTTCTTATTTTCCTTAGTGGAAGTCATTAAATAATTATTTAAACATAAAGCTGAGTTAGTAAAATTGTCATTGATCTAAACTTGTATTATTAACAATAGCTTTTGAAGAAATAACTGACTTTAAAATATCACTCTTTTAAAAATATTTTGATTTAAAACTGCAAAAAGAATATTTTGTTAGTCCTTTTAAGTAATTCAGTAAAAAATACTAAACTTTTTGTTTTGCCTGTGTGAATTTTCAACAAAGTAGCAGAGGGCTAAATGTTTTGAAATTTAAATTTTAAGTTGTACATTGTAAATACTTATCAAAGTTGTATTAGGACCTCAGCTGAACCATGAATGAATATCAGATTTGTTGTTTATGAATGATTTATAATTTACTTAGTGATTTCTTTAAGTAAGTATTGTATTTCTATATTTAGTCATTATGCTTGATAATGAAGGAAAATGAACAGGTAAGTCTGAAAATCTTTATCAAAACAAATACAGTACTTTTAAAACAATAGAAGCAAAAGCTTCTATTGCAGAAAAATAAATTTATTAAATATGTAATGGCAACTTTGAAACTTGAAGTTTTTTCATGCAATTTAAAGGATTGAAATATTTATTTTTTCTAAATAGAAATTTTGTACACTTAGTGTTAAAGGTAGAATTTCTTCCTGTGTAGGATGATGCGTGTCTACCAAAAAGTCCATAAGGCCACCCAGTGCTTAGAGTTCTTCACAACACGAGAATGGAAGTTTGCTTGCAACAACATGATTATGCTTAATAAAGCTCTTTCACCAGATGATAGAGAGGTAATTAACGTCTTGATTTTTTTGGTTAAGTGTGTGGGCATGAAAAAAAATTTTAAGAATGTGTTTGTGAAAGATTGGGGTATATAGATGCATTTCAGTTTTCTTTCACATTTTTGCTGCTTATTATGATAATCAAAACTTCATTTATTATTAGGATATAAAATTAGCTAGAAAAATTATTAAAAGTTAGAAAGTTTCAAACCTATTCCATAAATATAACTTAGTTTCTTAAAAAAAAGTTGCAGTTGTAATAATGCTGGAGCTTCAGATATGAAATGTAAAATAACATGCTCTTAAACAGTTGAATATATAGTCTTGGATATCAAATTGGAATAAATTAAGTTTAATGTTTTAAATAAAATGTGCTCCTTTGGAAACTATATATTTTTCATATTTTTCTATAATGCAATATTTCTAAATTTTTGATATCTAAACTAGTTTTTATTCATACGTGATAGTAAAATAAACGAAAAAATGTTTTCACGAAATATTTGTCGTTTCTGTCGAACATTTTAAGTAAATGTTTTTTTGAAATGTTCATCTTATTTAAATGACTTTGCATTAAACTTTAGGAATTTTTTCTACTTAAACAATGATGACACAAATATAAAGAAATGAACCAACTTCAGAAAAAAGTACTATAATTTTGAGTAATTTGAATATCCAAAAAATCTTTATCCAATTAAAACTTTAACATTTAGAAATGATAAAACATGCCAGGTTTTATAATGTTTGATCAAAATAGTTTATTAAAATCAAAATTAAATTTCTAATTTTCAATTTGAAAGCTGAAATTTCTTTTGCACAATGCATTTTAAATGTTATTTTGAAAGACTAAAACAATTGTCTCGAACTAACTTGTGAGAGACAATTTGAGAAGCAATTTGCATTAAACTTTAAAGCATTTTAAATTAATACTAAGACTTTCCTTTTCTATTATGGTACTGACTTTACGATTTTCCTAACAAAGAGTAAGTTTGATAAATCAATTAAACTTGAATCTCTGAAAGGACTATTAGTTCTAAGGTTTAATTTGTTCCTCGAGCATTTCAGATGTATTTGTTGCACGCAAAAATAAGACTCCAAAACTTGCACTTTTTCAAATTCCAAAAATAATTGTAAGTCAAGCTGTAACTGATTAAATTTCGAAATCATTTGTGGCGGCAACTGATTTTATGACTAAACTTGTCCAAATTTTTCTGGACGTCTACATTTCTAACCTTTCAACGATATTCTAAAGCATTCCACTTGAAAATTAAAGCAGATATTTTAAGAGTACTGACCATCTATAAGGAACCTTTGTAATAGAGTTAACATCGCCGTTAAGGTTAAAGCCATTGGATCTTCACTCTGAAGAATATAAGTCATCAATGAAGAATCTGCTTTTTTAATCTGAAGAAACTTCGGGACGTTCTATCATCGCACCTTGTCAAGAAAAGCAACCACTGAGGTACGAGAGGTAACTTATGTATGGGTTAAAAACCACTATATAGTAAAATATACTGGTGTGCGAAACTTAATAAATTTTCTTTTAGGTCCTAATAGAGTATGCTTTTGAATAAGTATACTAAAATATTAATGAAACTTTGAGGATTAATTTTCTTAAATTTCTTCAAAATTGAAATTTGTGTAACGGAAAGAAGTACTTTAAAGTACTTCATGTGGATGCATAATCTTTATCCTATTTTGAGTCTTCTTGATTCGAAGTGTTGAAATTTTATCTGTATTCACACCCTATTTATAGGGATAATCAGTTTGATCGTTTTTGAAATAATTTATTAAATTTTGCATACCAGTAAATTTGCCTATTTTTGTGATCTTAATTACCATGCATATCCTACAAAATGGAAAATGGCTTAATGTGCAATTAAGCTGATATTTTGAACTAATAGAAATCCTGTACATTCATTAGGTACTATGTTGAGAGAATTTATTCAATACCATTTTTGACTAAATATAATAAAAACAAAGTATATAATATTCCATTAGCAATATTTTTATTTTCTTAATTTCGAATAAAATTGTTATTAACGCTTTTGACATGCACATTGAATAAAGTTTTATGAATTTCATATTGCAAAGAGTTTCTTAATTTAATTGAATTACAAACAAGGAAACTTAAGTTTTAATTTCAAATTATATGCTAAATGTTAATGACTTGGTATATACAAAAAAATTAAAACCTAAAAGAAAGAATTTATTTAACTGTGAAATTATATTTTTTAAATATTAAATTTTTTATTAATAGTTGACCCTTTTTTATTTTTAGTCCTTATTTTAAGGAAGGAAAGTTTAAATTTGAATTTTTTAGTTTTGGTATGATTGAAAATAACACTCTGATATATATCATTGATTCATATGGCCAAAGGACTACTCAACTGTTTTTTGTTCTTATTGCTGACTACTTGCTACGTAAACTAAAGCAAAATAACCATTTGTTTAAGGCAGATTTGGCAGATAAATGTACTCTGGCTTTCAGGTCATAAGTTCGTAGGTTCGATTCCCTTTCACGGAAATTCAAAGTTATAATCCATTCGGAAAGTAGACTACTCGAATCAACCATAATACTAATCTAGATGTCGATCTTTTATTTCTTGCGTTTAAGACAAATTTTCCTCAAATTTCTTAACTTTGAATGTATATCACTGGCGCATAATCTATTGTATTAGTGTACTTCCATGAATATTTTGTGATTTTGATGTGCATAATTACATAAGTTAATGACATTGTATTGAAATTCCTTAATGTATGTCTGCTCTGTTGAAGTGGCTTAAGATATTGTTTTTAGTAGTTTTCATTATTCTTCGATAATTTTGATAAATAAGTATGTTCTATTTACACATTGAAACTTTCTCACTTCTAAATTACATGCACACTTAAAAATTTACTCATTGATAACTTATGAAATTTTTAGGAAAGTAAAATAATTTTTTAGCTGTTCATCTAATTTTGAATCCTTTTGTCGAACATCGATGAATCAAATTCAACCTCATTTGATTCTACAAATTTTTAAAAATTAATTTCCATACAGTAATATAATGTCTTGAGTAACAAAACTACAAATATACGTAAAATATGTTCTTTCTTGTGCTTGGTCTTCATTGGCTCGGCTATTTCACTGAGTTTTAATGTTCGTTATGTAAAAATAAGGAATAAAGAGCAAGTTCCAAATATTCATACTTAAGATAATATTTGATTTAATGTTTCCAATTTTTGCAGAAATTTTTTGTTGACATATCTAAGCTAAATTGGCCATACTTTTGGGAGAACCACGTTCTTGGATGTCGTAAATACATATTGAAGGAGGATCCTGCCACAATTCCAGCAGCGAGGAAAAATCTGAGAAGGTTTGTATGATAAATTTAATGAGCCCTTATTAATTAAATATCTAAGTTGATATTTACCCTATAGATATAATCTATAAGATAAATATCATAGATATATATTAATTCAACTTGTAGATATTTATAATTTAAGTTGATATCAATAAGATATAATATTTCTTAGTTGCATTAATTTTGTTAATATAGATTTAAAGTATTTGGTGTCCATTAAATTATAAATCTTTAATTCGCGAATATTGAAGGAACATGTTTATTTAAATGTGATTTGAGAAAGATTGGGTTTCTCTATAAAAAAAGTTTCACGCAAGTAAATTTAAAATATTTTCAGTTTCGAAAAAATTCTCATGCATACAAGTTCTATGATTACTAGTGTTCTGAGCTTATTAATTATACGTGCATGCAAAAAATATAGTTTAACCTGGAATTATATCTAAAAGTTGTTCATCAACATTTTTTTTTAAAAATTTCATTACGAAGAAATCTCTTCAAAATATCTTTCAAATAGCATTCAAATGTACAAATTAAAACTTTAATGGATTTATAACTCAAATTTACTGGATTGTATCCCCTAATAATTTCTCTATTGCACTGAAGTAAATTTTACCATCAGTATATACATAAAGTAACTCGGGCTAAAAAATTGAGTACAATAAGGATCGGTTTACAAATACTTATTTGGAAACCTTATATACACGTGAATTCAATTTCTTTATTTTTGAAGTGTTTGAATTAAATATTTAAATTTTTGGGAACTAGATTATTTCACAAATAATATTCAAAACTGATAAAATATTTAGTTACTTTTTAGTTTTCCTAAGCGTTATTGTAATCTGTTTTCTTGAGGAAACTCTTTGATTTTGTACATAAATTTAATATGAATGTAGAGGTTTTAAATTTTACCTAGTTGCCATTCGAATAATAGGAGTATCGTGAACAAAGTTCGATGGAATTTACATTCAGTCCAATTGTAAGTCCTAAGTTACTTTCTTGAATGTATTTCAAGGTTATTTTTAAGCTATATAAACTAAATCAAACTCCTTAAAACGTTTCGTGCTATTTGACTTACAGTTAAAATCAATTTAATCAAAGAGTCGAGTGTTTAAATCTGAATTTGCGTCCCATTAAATAAAAGCAATTGGAAGCGCTTTGCCTTTACTAATGTAAAATAGTTTCTTTATATTTCATAACTGGTATAAGTAAGTACTCTTTGCAATCGAAAATGTTGTTCTAAGCAGTTAAAAACTTTAATTTATCAACCGTTCTTAAGCTTTGATGAAACTAAAATTTTGATTGGAAACATTTGTAGAAACCAAACTAAGTCTATGAAAACTATATAGTTATTACTATAAGCAAATCACACAGCATTTTAATAATTAGCATCCTATTAAAAATGTTGTAAATGTTGTATCTTTGGAATTCTTAAAAGAAACGAAATCTTATTTTAAAAGCTACTTTTTTAGTCTTTACTGTAAATAGGGCAGCACTCCTTAATTAGTCTAGAGTGTCTTTGTCTTAATGACAAATCCCTATGTGCTTTTAAAACTTATTTCAACATAAAATCAGTTATGTCTTTAAATTGTAATTGTTTTCATTCAAAATTCTGCAGTTTAGAATGATTTTCCCATACAGATTAAATTTATTCATTATTTCAAGATTAATAGCTCAATATTATGCTAGTATATTATGTTCATTAATTCAATCCTCAATTTCTTTCCTAGGAGATACATCATGTCCCAGTTCACACATTTCTTGGTTGCTCTTGGCGTATGGAAAGTTTTCTTCTCTCGCATTCTTTCCATGGGAAATGTGTGGTATGCTTTATCTACTGCATTTCTCAAATTCCAAGATTATTTGCAAGAGTGAATGCACAAGAAGAAAATTTATTTATTCATATTCATGTATCGATCCTTGTATCAGTTGGAGAAATATCAAGACCTAAAATCCTGGAAAGGAAGATAAAAAGTTCACTCTGCTTTCAGAATAGTACCATGATTTCTATTTTTTAGCAAGAAAAACTTTATAAAGTCAAGTTTTCCTGAAAATGAATTTTAGCAATTTGTAAATCTTTAATACTTCATTTCACCATGAATTGTCATTGAATTATTGCCTCAAGCAGCAATGATTTAGAGTTAACTTTCTCTTATATATAAGTCGACTTTGAATTTGCTGTTCCATTTTTATTTACTTTTTCATCACTATCTCAGAAACAGCAGCTGGTATTAGATTAAGATACAAGTTCCTACAAGAAATGCCATGCTGTTTTTCAGTCGGGTTGTTTATTAAATTTGTTTTTTTAAACAAAATCCATGTTAAACATTGATTGTGTAAACTACATTTTGTATATAAAGTTTGTATTAAATACTTAAAGTGCTTTGTGCTTCCTTTAGCGGTGAAATGTAATTGTTAATCTTTTAGTAGCCATAATGTATTAGAAATAAACGTATTGTTATTTTTGTGGTATTTGTATATACTTTCAATTTTTTATATTTTAATATATTCAACATAGGAAAATTAAAAACAAAATATAATTTTGATGAAACCACATACACACCTTTTCACTTAGAAATTCCGATTCATTTCAAAAGAAAAGTTTTTATGGGACTTATTTTGTGAGAGAGAGCGAGATGAAATACAATGAATGGTGTCTTGTTCTAGCAAGCTTTTTGCAACACGTTACTTTGCAGTTGAATGTGAAAAAAAAATCTGCTATATATCATTAATCTTAACTGGAACTATAATATTCTAGGTTTTATCTTTGTTAGTCATTTCTTTCACTTTTCTGAGAATGAAAATACTTGAGAAAAATTTTTAATACATATAAAAAGATACTTAAATGTCCTGTTCCTTGTCTTACAACAATATTAATTAAAATTCTTAGAAAGCATAAAAATAAATTATGTAACAATTTTCATCAGACATGTGAAAGTGAAATGGATTTTGCTAAAACATTTTTGCAAGATTAATTCCTTAATTCATGTATTGCATTTTGTTTTTATTAACTCTTACTGCAGGAAAGCTTAAGATCACTAATTTGCTATCATGATTTCAATACCATGCCTTCAGAAATTAACTATTTCAATTAACAGCATTTGTTTTAAAATTACAATTTGCTGCCTAATTTGAGTCAGAAGACCAAACTGTGTGTATTAAATTCATATTTACATTTTCAACAGTGTGTATGGAGTTGGCAGCTGAATGGTTTGCATTCTGGCTTATCAATAGTTCATGGATTCGATTCCCACCTAAATTGTGGGTGCTTATAGTAGCTCATTCTACTTTCACACAGTTTTGTAGTTAGACCTTAATGCTCGATAAATAACCATTGGTTGATAAATTTCAACGGCTGTGACGCATAGTGGCCTAGTGATGGGACACCACTGTTCAGGTCATACGGTCCGATTGAAAAGCCTGTATCCTGTTAAACCACAGTTGAACAGCGGAAATGACACTTATCATAGTAAATAGTTCTACCAAAGAAAATATCATGCGAAACTGAAATGAATCATTAGAATTATTTTCAAAATTATGTTAAGAATTGAAAATAGAAATATCTGTTCTGAAAGGTCAAATCATGATTATCGGTAAACTAAATAAAAACACTACGTTGCAATTCCAAACTAACACTTCATGTCTAAGACATGCAAAAATTCTTCCGTAAATTCAAATAGATTAAAAAAAAAAAAAAAAAAAAAAATGAACTTTCTCGCCCACATATGTTCTTTGAAACCAAAAGTAATACCAGTTGCACAAAAATTGATCTCAATGATTGGCCGAAACTGGGGCCTTACGAGTAAACTCCCAAAAATAATATATAATGCAATAATCGAAAATTTTGTTTCTTATGGTGTATCAGCTTGGACCCTTCCATTATCCAATAAAAAAAATGCCCAGTTATCTTCACTGTATATATATATATATATATATACACACAAAAACAAAGACATTTAATAATACTCATAACTAGTTTCTTTAAAACCATCTCGACAGTGGCGGACAATATTTTTGTGGGAATTCCTCCACTTTACCTGTCTCTGGAAACGACATCAATCAAACAAGTTCTTTAATCACACTAAGATATCACTCTATAGGGCGGCACAGTTCAGCATCATTTCAATTACGAATATTCATTTAACAAGCATTATGTGTACACAATTGTTCGTTGTCACCACATCAAAATTCATAATATTCTAAATTCTGCATCCAGTTTCTTTCGCCAACGAAAGTAAATATTTTTACAGTTGCTTCCCAATTTGATGAATACATATGAACTGCTTTTGCAGTTTGCATAAATCACTACTAACACCAACATTGAATTTTCTTTATGCAATTTAATTAAATCTTCCAGGAAAATCTACAAATCACATGAATTAAATAGTTTAGGAGAAAATTAAAGTCAAAAACTAAGAATTTTCTATTATAAGCTTGACTGTCTCTTCGTGGGACAACTCTATCCTCCATCTCTCTACGAAGAAAATGATTCCATAAGTGTCCATGTATCTGTTATTCTCAAATCAATCTCTGTTATCTCCTTACAAATCATGTTATACCCTAGTTATTTCTATAAAATTGGCAAAGCCAAGTCATTTTGCATCTGTTGCCAAAATGGCACTTTAATACTCTATATTACAAGTTGTCCTCACAAAAATGCCTCCCATTTCTAAAAGTCGTTCACTCAGGCTTTCAATTTCTTAAATTCTTCTCGTAAAATTCCTACAGAAAATAGAGTAACATAACTAAAGGCTTTCCTCATGGAGAAAATAAAAGTTTGTAGAGATCAAGAGCAAATCAACGACCAGATTTATCTGATTATGAAATAGACACAACGGACTCAGACTCCTCTTGATGTCCCAAAACTTAACCAGTTATTTCGGTTATTGTTAAAAACAGCTGGTTAGTCATTAAAGACATCTATGACTGTTAGAACAATTGACTGTTTGCATGTCTTTCATTGTAGGATCATTTAGATAAAATTGAACACTTGAAAATGAACAGTGATACATAGGTCTACTGCGTAAACCATTGTAGGCTTAAAAGCCCCATCGTAGTATTGTGATTTATTTCAAATAAATGAAAGGCCAGGTTGCGTAAATCGGGGGTGACCTACAGGTAGTTTCTGGTAGATGGGAAATGGTCATGGTTCTCGGCGAGAGCATCCTTCACAGAGTAGGATGTCCGTTCCACTAGATTTAAAAAAAGCTTAACCTGTTAACTTATAGGTATAAACCAGGGTCACTTCTCATTATTGTGTGTTGAACAGTGATATTGCACTTCTGCCTTAAGCACGCAATTTTACGTAAACAGGTACTTGGGAGTTTGGAAACTTTTCCGGGTTTCTTGCTACCTATGAATACCTCTCATTATGCATGAAGTCCTTCTGGTAGGCAATACAAGGTAGTTTTTTAAAGTGCCTTATGTCCTTCGACTGTCTGACACCACGTAGCTGACAAACGAAATTTCGACGGATTATGTAAGTACATAACTTGCAATATCTTTTCAGTTGATTTTTTTTATAATTTTTGCTTAAGATTATTTTTCAGGACTTTAAAATGAATGCTTCACACATTACTGAGAAAAGTCAGCAACAAATAAATCAAAGCAAATGAAATTATCTTTAAATTTCCCATTCAACAATTAGTGTTTCGAAAAATTTTAGTAGTGGTATAAAAGATATCACAGAAAGTACCTGAAATAGTAGATTACAAAAACAAAATGGGTATCTACAGAATATAAAATTGTTATTCAATCGTCACGTTGAAGTTTCTCAACCTGAACTAAATTTCCTGAATGGAATTAAGTCAATGAAAGCACGTTCGATATAACATAAGGCAAAAGGAATCCGAAACTCCTACATGTTCCGACTAATAAACCTATTCGAAATGCGCTGTAAAGTTTAAGGTAGTGTAAGCATTTGAAAGACAAACATTTTAGGTATTTCCAATATTATAGTGCTTTTTGGTTTTTAATGTGAAGTCAGTAAAACAAAATTTAACACGAAATTGAAATTAGTACCTTTTGTAAAAAAGATGTCTATGAAATTTAAGTTCACTTTTATCTGAAATTCATCTTAATGCTTTTAGACTATGCTTAAGACAAATAATGTGGAGACAATTGGAGTACTATATTTTTCAGCTGAGAAACATGCGTGACAGCAAAGAGTGAAATTGTGAGTAAATGGACTTGGCGATACCAAAGAATTGCCGATTCAGCTAAACGCGTTGCATTATTGAACTTGAAAATTTTTCATAAATGTTCCTGTATCTTAATGAGTGCAAGGGGAGAAAACCTCATCTTCCTCTGTTCTTTTATATATATACTCACAGAATTTTTATATTTACTTAGAAAATTTTGACGGCTTAATGTTATTCAACAAGTAGATACACTTTATAAAATGTATCCACTTGCTTATGTTTATTATTTTCTTGTTATACAAGAAAATAGTATACTTGCTATAAATCTCCGGCCTCGTTTATTAAATAATCTTTTGTGATACTCATTATGGGGGTAAATTGTCTATGGACTTATTTTTTTCATAAACTAATGCTAAATTTTAAATTTGTCTTTATATAATTTGGTTGAAATTGTGAAAATATTGCATTATATATATACACATGCGAGGTTTAAAAATATGTTAATTTTTTTAAGCTTCACACGAATTGCACAAAACTTGTTATAAATTATGATTTAGCCCATTTAGGTAAGCATTTTAAATTTTCCAGGCAAATCATAAGTTTAAAAACTATCTAAACAGTAAACACAGACCACTAAAAGGCTAATTTAAATAAAACAAATTTATTAAATTAAGAGGAACCATTATACAAAATAAATTAAAAATAAGCCACGTTTAGATTGGACAAGCTTGAAATCATGAGGTAGCAGAAGAGGAAGATGAGAGCTATAACAACTCCTTTGATGAAACTGGTGAATAGATATCTCCTAGAAAAGAGAAAAAACTCATTAACAGAATTTTCAATAAAAAGATACAAAACTAGCTATTTTGATGGAATTTAAAGACTACTTAGTTACATTGCTTGACAAAGAAAATATAAGCAATGAACATTAAATTTTTGGATTCTTTCAAATTATGGGAACATAACAGGATTGAATTTCCTCTTCAACCCCTTCCCTTCATGCAAAAAGTTTACACTGTATCAAATGCTTGTCCATAATACGGAAAGTAGGAATTAAATGAGAATGGTTTTGAGGAGAAGGTTCATTAAATGCTTCGTATCTTTGGTTCAGTAATTTTGTTATAGTTTTCTTAGAAAGAAAATAGCACACTGAAATAACTCTTTGAACAATCAGTGTTATTTTAATCTGAAAATAAAACTTTTTAGAAATTGAAATATCTTGATAAATTTTCAATAGTTTTAAACTACAGAGTCTCTTGATTATTTATTAAGAGTATCGTTTGGTTTTCCTACTTTTAGCAACATTAAGATTACACTGTTTAAACTCAGGTTAATGATAAATTAGTTAAACTGCATAATTAAAAAACGTAATTTTTAGCTAACATTTTAGTAAAAAAGATTTTATTAAAATTTTGTTTGGAACAGTTCTCAATATTACTGTTAAACAGAAGCTCAAGTATTAAATGTGCAAAGAATATGAAGACTTAACAGGTCAAAATTTACTATTAGACCAAGAATTTGTACTTTTATGGTTTTCCTTATAGTTCTATAGTCATTTTGCAGTCACTGAAGGGAATTCTACCTAATTGGATTTTAAACCTGTATTCAAAGCAAGACCCAAATTCAAGAGCTGCTGAATTAATAGTCAGGATTTATACTTTTGCAGTGAGATTCCTTTGAGCTGCATTTTTGCTGATAGAAATTTTTAAGTTTAAATTCTTTTTATTACGTAAGTGTTTCACTAGGCTTTACTTCGCTAGATGTTTTCCAAAAATATATCTTTAAAAGAGTCAACAAGATGTCAAAATTAACTGTTTTGGTACAATGCTTTAAATTTTGGTCACGTAATTTCTATGATAAGTTCAAACCAAAGTTTATAAGTATAAAATTTTCAAATTTATATAATCAAATTAATTTGAGTAATTTAACGCTTAAAGGTCCCATACATGTCACGGAAGATTCGTTTACGATTAACGTTACAAATTATATATATTATAATTATTAAATTCAAAAAGATGAGCAACTCTAAAATTCAATTTTCCAATTTAATATTTCCATATTGCATTTATGTTAATTATGATACAGTACTGCATTTCAAAACAAACTAAGATTGGTTTTTATAAATTTTAAAATATAAATAATTTAACAATTCCTGTTTAAAATACAATAACAAATAAAAAAAATACAAGTATTTGTTTAGGATCAAAAAGAGCAGTCTAATAAGAAAAGCATTTCTTTATAAATTTTTGTGGATCTAGTAAAAAAATTTTTATATTCGTTGTTTTAGAAACATTTAATACTACTTACACAAATGTAATCCGTCTTCTTTCCCCCATAGGTTTTCGATCAATACCCCATTCGTAAAATGGAGATCCATAAGGTATTTCTTTAGCCAACTCCTCAATTGTATAGCTTGAATTGTCGATATAAAATATCTATAAAATGATTTTTACATTTACCGTATTTTCTCCATATATTTTGTACAAGTTTATCAATACTAAATACAGAAAAACAGATGTTTGTGCTAGTATAAAAATTAACTTAATAAAAATACTATTTTTAAGTTAGAAATATGCAGATTACTTAACTAAATAAAAGGAATAAACCAATGAAATATTTGTAAAGAATCATAATTCAGGGAATGCTGGATAGTATCAACTTTGGGTCAACAGATACCATTAACATAATACAATATTAAGCATTGTGCAACACTTAATTCACCCTTCATCTCATTTCTACAATGTGTAGATATATAAACGAGAACTCTCAAAGGAAATTAATCAAAACAATGGATACATAGAATCCTCAAATAAATGACGCAACAATCTGTCGATGGGGTGCCTCATCATTTAAAAATCATTAAAAGTATTTAGAGCATAAATCCCTAGTATGATTAAATTTTTGGAGGAAAAAAGATTGTTTAGAATAAAAGCATTTTTTTAAAGTTAGAAAATATATTTGAGGACTAATCTGATCTCTGTAGACATTAGATCTGTTCAGGTTTGTCTAATAAAAATAACTGTTGATTGGTCGATTCGTAATCAAATGTGGCAAGAACTATGCGACAACTGTTTAATGTGCTAATTGTAGTAACTAAGGTGAATAGATTGTGCATTTCAAGTACACTACGCCAGACAAACGAATGAGACCAGGAAGTTTCAAAAGCAAGGCCACGGTGGGCTGGTTGGTTAGGGCGTCGTTCTCGTTACCAAAAGGTGGTATATTGATGTAATAGATCACACACATTTTTGGAAAAAAATGAAAATTTGTGGAACATTTAAAATTTATTATTTAAAAAAATAATTGAATTTAAAAACTTAAAATTACCTCTTTATCCTCTGGGTTCAATTCTTTTGAAAGATTTTTAATTTGATTTGTCTGAAACTTGAAAGTGGTTGTGAGAAAGAAGTTCAAAGCACTCATTGCACTGTCATAAAAACGATACAAAGACATTAATCTGAAAAGAAAATCAATACTTTGAACCACTCAATCTTATTTAAGCAAAATTAAGACTGTCAAAATGTATGAATTTAATGAATAAATAAGTAAATAATGGATAAATTATTAGAAAAATATGGTTTAATTAGAGCGTAAAATACTTAAAATCTAAGAATTAAAATTTTTTTTATTTTTATTTTCTGGAGAATTCTTACCTTGGTTTATGACCACCTATGCGTAACAAACAATCTATAACAAAAGCTGGAATGTAATGTTCAAAGATAACCATGATCCAATATAAAAATACATTCTTCTGAATTGAAGATGATGCTGTCTGGAAGGATCTAGGAAGAGGATTCTTTTTAGCCATGTTATACAAAGCATCATGGAAGTCTTGAAGTGTGGATGGTAAACGATCCTCAGCAACACAGTTGATAACGATTGGAGTGGAGCGCCTAAAATATTAATAATATAAGTTAGAAACGCCTTTATACAAAATGTAAATTAGATTTGCAATGTTAGTTTTATTTCTAACAAAGCTGTGTACTGCTCAGAAATTATCAATTAAAATAATTATTTCTGTTAAGTATTTAATTTTAAAAATTTATGAAGTGTTATGGGTTATTCTTAAAGTTTTTTTCAGATAAACATTTGCGTTAAAAGGAAAATATTCTAAATTTCCAATACATTTTGTATTTTGAAGAACTAAGAAATTTTCATCTTGTAATTTAGTGGAATTTCCCATATTTGTTTCATAAAATATATTAACCATCTTCAGATATATCTGTTAAGTTGGTATTAATTGCTTCAGTTTTCTATTTTTCAGGTAAATTCTGCTGTGAAAATTTCTGGAGAAAAAAAATTACTGGATTGAATGTTTTCAACTTCAAAAATTAACTACCTTAATACTTTTTTAAATATTCACCTTCTAAACATAGGACTCAAAATATTCTGCCTCATTTTAATGTTTACAGTGGTAGTTATGTCAAAAATATATGAAGGTATTAGAAAGAGTTTACTCCCTAAGAGATTGCATGCAGCGGGCTTATGGTAAAATTCAGAACTTAGCAGTTCTACTTCAAAAACTAAACGAAAATACTAAAAAAAGCCTGTTACAAACTTGCAGAGATTTGATATCAAAGGACACCATGATATAAAAATGCGAAGGGAATAATGCGCAAAATGTACATTGGCTAATTCGCAAATTCCATTAGATCCATTATGAAAGGAATTTTAGTTGTTACTGCATACTTTCAGTAGGTGTTCAATTTAATTTCTTTCATCAATACATATCTGCACTCTAGACATAATCTCACATTGCAGATTTCATAGCACGTCACATTACAGCCTATCACACGTATCTGTTTATCTATAAAGAAAGATTAGCAATGTTGTTGGAGTATTTTGAGTTAGATTCGGAAGTTCAATAAGATGAAGATCAATGATTGTGGACAGCGGTTGTTAGTTGTTGTTTCAGTAACTAACTTACAGCCTTTTGTATCATTATAAATGCTAATTCCCTGCAATGATTAATTGGTGCGATTTATGAATTAGTTTCTTTTAAAACAGTGACAATGTGACTAACGCAAGACAAAAGACTAAAGTAAACAGTGACAATGAAATCTTCATTTTTACAAAGAATAGTAGGTAACTAGGTTTTTAAAATATAATTGGAAATATTTGTTCTTACAAAAAGTGAATAAAATTTATTTTTAGGTTTACTTGTTAATTAATCTACCAACAGCCAGCCTATGATCTGGAAGCATCATCAAAATGAAAAAAAAAAATTGTTTTGGATTGATATATGGTTTACATGCCATTTGAGCAAAAAATTATTTCTTACGATAGGTCATAATAAACAATTACTTGAAAAATAAGGTCGTCAAACATGCTTAAATTTCTAGTGCATTGGTATAGATAAATGAAGAGCTTATTGCTCCAACTTAAAAATTAACATTCTGAAAAACTACCATTTATTCCATGGAAAAAAAAATTAAGAATAATTTCTTGTATCAAAGAATATTGACAAAACTCTTAACTTTAATGAAAACGAAAATCCTAAGAGAAATAAGTTTATAAGTTTAAAAAATTTTCATTAATTGCAAATTAAATATTTCAAGAAAGTTGCGTGTTATAAGAACTAGATATTTAATTTAATGATTAAAAAATTATGCACAAAATTTTAGATTCAATGATTTAATCTAATCAAAAAATATCTGTTATAAAAATATAAAGACACTATTAGACCTTTGAGTTGCAGTATTCCAAGCTGCTACGATGTGAGTATTTGCCACAACGTCGACTGGAATAATATTCAATTTGCATTCTGGATCACCCAAAAGTACCCGAATAAAACCCTTACCAATCTAAAAGAGAAAAAGCTTTATAAAAATAATGTTACCATAATGAAACCAAATATTTTCTCCAGAGATATTTGTTTACTTTTTTTATTGGAGAATAAAGAGTCTTTTAAAGTCATCATAAATAGAAAGACTTGTTTTTAGTTAATTTTAAAACACTAGTTATGGGTTTTTTTTTCTCAAAACTTAATGCATAGTTTCAAGTAAAATGTTAAACACTTTGAACTTTTAAAAGTAATGAACGTGAAAATTTACTCAGATAATAAAATTGTAAAATTCCTTTTAAAAGTCTGCAACTTTTGTTAAAGTATAAATATACTTACAGCAGTCCCTAAATCAACCAGTCCTGACCCTTCTTCAATGTATCCCTAGGTAAGGTAAAAAAAATGTTAATCGTATTAAAATTTTTAAAAAAAATATAGCTAAATTTTTAAAAATAGTACTTCAACAAATAAATGCATTTTTTCCAAAAAAAAAAATTTATATATATATATATATATATATATTACTTGTATATACAGATTCTTTTTTTCATATATTTTACAAGTTCTTTATTTATATATTGGCATAAATTTATCAACTACAAAGTGTTTATTGTGATGATACTTAATATGATAAAAAAAGCTTTAATTACTGAGTTCTGGTTAAACATGAAATATAAGTGTAAAAATAGATGAATTTATATTGAGATTAGATTACCATTTCACATATACACACACATACCTATTCTTTAATTGCTTTAATAACCAAAGACAAATCTGTCACAATTTCTTTAACAAATTAATAAATTTAATCTTAACGAATTTCCAAAACTTTTGAGTTAGTGATTTCTAAAATACATTTATTGTACAAATAAATACATAAAAGACAGTTATCGATGTAAAGCAAGACTATATAAGAATTAAAAAGTTTCCTCTAACACATATAGCTAGAATTAAAATTCATTACTTTCATTAGAGTAATATGTAAGAAAATTTTTCATTGATTCAACTTTCAATAATTACGATTTCAAAAATAAAAATATAAAAACTTTTCTATAACGTTCACTTTTTTAAAGTCTTTAATTTCAAAAGAAATAAATATACAATAGGAACATTTTTACTAATTTTTAGTGCTTTAATTACCTCTGAAAATTAAAAAGTCTAATACACATTTTTAAAATATTTGAAATTCAAGATTTTTGCTTACAGGTAAAACTCCTTTCCAATAGCTCACAATAATTGATGGCCGCACGATGGCTATAGGAATATCAGGCGCACACTCCAATATTATATTTTCTGCTAAACATTTGCTGAAAGTGTAATTGTTTGGCCATGCTGGTTTACATTCACTCACCAAACGATTAAAACTTTCTTCAGGTCCACTGCAATAAAGAAAAAAATATTTTAGAGTAATTCGAATAAAATTAGAACTTTCACAAACGTTAAAACAAGGCAGGAAGTTCTACGATGCGATATTAATATCTCTCTCTCAATTAGAATATTATCCTATAATAGCAATATAGTTTTGACTTATTTTTTATCCATTTTGAATAATCATGTAATAATTTAAAACGTGTTAACAAATAATCTAAGTTTATAGTCAATAAATTCCTTTAAAATTTTTGAAAAGGACTAATTAAGTAAAACTATCATGTATAGCCATGGAAATATTAATCTCTCAATTATTTCTTGGTCGTCAATCTATTCTAGTTCGCAACTAATCATGTTTCAGTCTGCCATTATATATCAAAGATAATCAGTGGAAATCCGAATCAAATGGTCTCATAGATAATCCTTATTTCATTAAAATTTACTGTACCAAGAGATATTGATTTCACAGTTTATTATCATAAATTCAAGCCTATGTTAAGCTCAGAATACAAGAAACTATCTTTAACAGGGAAGAGGGTATGAAAGTTCCTTGTGAGTTTAGAAAGTTTAAACATTCTAAATCTTCATTTAAATGCATACAATACGATAAGTTAAATTATGGTATTGAATTAGAGTTCGCCATGAGTGGTGGAAACATTAGTCGGAGAAAATACTGAAGTCGATTCCAGCCTTAGTTGAACAAGAGATTGATGTTGCGTTTTTGCTCCATTTCTGTCGGAGTTGATACTTGGGAATATTCCAGATTTTCTTTTTTTTGCAATATGCAAATACCACCTACTATATATGAAAGGTCCTCTCGGGCAGCAAAAACACGGTTGTGCAATTGTTTGGGTTTTGTGGCGGAAGGTCTAAAAAAGGACACGATGTTCCAGTAGTGCATATTCAGAAGTCTTAAAACAAGATGACCGCTACTTGTTGTCAAAATGTTATTGAAATAAACCAGTTTTATTTCATATCTTCACTTCTGATATTCTATTGGAATATGATTTGAGCTCTTAACAATAGTTCATTACTTAAAGGACACAGTTTGGTTGCCTTTAATGCTCAATGGACAAAATACGGACAAACTACGCCAAAGCGGATCCATCTATAAAATTCGATGAATTAGAAAGTCCATAAAATATCTTTAAACTTTGGGTTAATTGGACAAGTGAGACTCGTCTGCTTACCTCAATAGAATACAATCTTCAAATAATTCAGTATTCAAAGGATTAATAACTTATCTTTGAAAGCTGCGTAACTTACTTTAAGGCATCTAGAAATCTTTTTGCTGGGAAAGGCAATCTGTACACCATTTCTTCAATTTCACATTTTCTATTGCAGTTGGAATAAGCTGTGGATGTATACACCAATGCCTATAAAAACATTAAAATAAATTTTTAAGATAGACATATTTCCAAATATTTTCAAATCAATAAGCAAAAGTTGAAAAATGCAATGAGAAATTGACATTTCGAGAACAGTCAATAGAAGTGCATACTTACATCAAGTTTTTTCAATTTTCTGCAAAATTCAATAACGTTATATGTTCCAAATGCATTATGTAATGCCATGAACCTAAAACAGAAAATTTAATAAGATCTTTCCATATGCATTGCAATACAATGTCGCAAAATGAAAGTCGTAAAATTAATTATTGAATTATATGAAAAATAAAAAAATAGACCCCTTGCCATAACAAGTCTATGATGCATACATTTAGATAAAGAAAAATACTATGTGTTAGTTATCTGCCAATTAATCTTTTAAGCATTATTATTTACTTTACATGTACTTCCAGGAAAAAAAGTTAGCACATATTACATTTCTAATGATTTTTTTCTTATACAGCATGAAAGATTCGAAAGCCAGAACTCATTTCATTAAACAGTTAAAATAATTATAAGGACACACTGAAGACTTCTGCCAGGCTCTTGAATCTTCTAAAAATATTACTAGTATCGATTATCTTTAAATAACCTATATAGTCAATAGAAATGCCTACAAACAAAAACGCATAAGTTATACGAAACGAAATCACATACTTGGTAATTTATATTATCCAGTTATTGGAAATTAAATGGCCGCTTGCAATATTCGTTTAATAAGATCGATTTGTAAATCCTTCATGCTCTTAAATAAGTTTTTGTAAGTATTAAGACTGTTGATGCATTTTCAAATAAAATATCAACTTTGATGTAAGCTTCAATATTTCTATTACCATGAGAAACATGGGTTTTTGTCACCTTGGGGTCAGATCAGCGAATTCAAAAGGACAAAATTCGATAGAAACCTACACGACTACAGATAACTACATAGATGAAACTGATAAGAATATAGCAAAAGATAAAAATTTCAAGCTCTTATTTTTTTTTTATAAGTTCTATCAAAATTTATTTTAATTGAAATATTTTAGACATATATTATGATATATAGAAATTAAAAATTTTTACACTTATAAATTTAAGGGGTTAAAAATTTATGGTTGAGATAACATAGGCGTAAAAAACTTATGTTGGCATTAAAATACGAAAACAAATTATATGAATAATCTACAAATTCATGCAAAATGCTATACAGTAGCTTTTTTTTTACACATACACACAAAAGTTAACTAGAAGCCAACCTCACACACACAAGTTTTAAATAGATTTCTTCCAAATCAACGTATATCCACTTCTGAAGTAGTTGTGGTTTATTTGTCTCTCAAAGTCATTTTTTGCACTTGAGGACTAATTAGACAGAGATTTACGGTTTAAGGTGGATTCCAAACATCTAAAACTAGGGTGGAATTCGAACCCATGAACTGTTGAAACGAAAACAAGAGCACAAACCATTCGGATACCAGCTTAGCACTTCTGGAGTAGGAACTTAACCCACGAATTATTGAAGACTAGAGAACTGATTATACAACTTCTAATCCGGTAGCAAATAATTCAATTTTTTTCATTAAATCGTGAAATATTCTATAAAGTAGCTTTCTACTCCTTAAATATATAATTAATATGGGTTTTCTTAAAGTTTTATGTGTTACCCGATTATAACTTTCAATTTACGAAAGTTCCAACATACGAAAATTTATGCCATACAACATTTAAGGCTTATGTAATAGATTAGTATTGTTTTTATTGATTGGTTTATTGCTCAACAATCATCTTTTGTATAACACTAACTATCTCAAGATTTATAGTTTAAGTAGGCATCAAACCAGTACAATATTTTCGTACCAGAGGTGAGAATTCAATCCATAAATTGTTGAACTGTAGACCAGTGTGATAACCATGCAACTCTTTGTCCGCGACGTCATTAGACTGATAGCTTACCAGCTGGGAGGCTTAGGATTACAGCTTAAAGTAGATTTTGAACCACAACAAACAGAAAAACCCAAGGAGAGATTTGATCCCATGAACTGTTAAACAGATGGAAAAAGCACTAAATATTAGTCTACCAGCTCTGTTTTTCTCTTAGAGGACCCGTATAATAGAGAATAACAAACCGTCGTTAACTGAAGCTGTTCCAACAGATCAATGATTTTGAAGGGCATTGTGACCCCCCCCCCCCCCCGCAAAGAACAGATTGATCCATTCTTGAAATCTCAGCTAAAATACACCTGGGAACGTTCACAGAGCAGTAAATGTAGCTAAGATGCTTGGTTCAAGGAAATATGTCAAGTTTTACGAGTATCGACGCAGTCAGTACATTAGCACGCATGCATCGACGCATCTTCAGATTACTAGTAGCGGTTCACAAGCAATTTTTACCTCTATAATGTAACATGTTTAAGACATCTTGGATGTTCAGATATTGACCACAACCATATTCCTTTGATTGATTGCTGTAACTTAGGTGTCCGTTAAGACTACTATTGATGCCACAGCATAGATACTGACATCTACAACGATTCGGTATAAGAGCGATGTGGACGACAGAATATCACAGCGTCTCAAATAAGCCAATCTTCCATTTTTCTAATGAATTGCCGCATAAGTGGCCTCAATGCGGAGGCAGATTCAATCCGGCAACAATTATGAAACTTCCCAGCAAGCGATAACACATCACGCTTTGGGTCACAATTACGTACGTTTCCACGTCACGTCTAGTTCGTATTCCCTATGATAGCACAACGATACGTAGATGATATGCTGTTGCCAGTAACACCCCTTATCGTCAGAAGATTCCCAATGCGCTTTATCAAAAGAATAATGTCCGATTGCACGCAAATCCAATGTACACAGAATGGTACAATGGTATGTGAGCAGAGAGATTTAGGATGCGATTAGACATTCTTTTCGGATCCTGCCTTTGACGTGCGCAGAAGAGTAACTGTTGATAGTTGAAAGAGACACGAGACATACCTCACGCCATCCGTATTAATTGACTCTATACCTAGACATGTTAGTGTATGACCGTCCTCGGAAGTGTTACAACATACCAAAACGACGTTGTTCTCACTCTCTTATTATCATTTCATAATAAAAATCACTTGTCACTTTTTGCAGACTTTTATCCCTTTCAGTCCACTCTTTTTTGGTGTTTCACTTTCAGCGTCACATAGTATATTATAAAGCATGTATTGTCACGTTTGCACACATATGACGTTAATCTTTATCATCCAACATTTATATTAATTTTTTAAAATCTATTTTACTCTTTATTCCGTTTGAATTGAATCTGTGAATTTAAGATCAGAGCACTTAATATTATAAATTATAATGTGTGAAACTCTTCAATGATGATAATAAATAATATTTATACCTTAACGGCTTGAGGAAGCTAATGTTAGCTGCACAATGGAAAACCAAGGAAACCCTTTGTGCTACTTGGAGCGCATCTTCTTCATTCATGCCAAGATTTTCAAGCGTCATATCACCAGCCACCACATTAACTTTGTCGAAAACTTCCGGATGTTTTTCCCTTAACTTGTAAAATATCTATTAAATAAAATGAAATTCAACAACTTTTTAAAATTTGATTCACAATTCATTAATGTATAGCAAAACTAACATTTGATGTCAATTTTTACAAATAATTTATTACATGTAAATAATAATTTATTGCATAAAATAATAATTTATTACATATAATTGAATGAAAAAATTCATAATTTGAATGAAAAATTTAAAGTTTAATAATTTAATCTCTAACCATAGAATTTGTAATGATAGAAACCAACATTTCTAGACCTTCTATGGACAACGTAATTATCAAACTCTATCCTATAATTTTCCATTCTTTAAAAAGAAAAACTCACAAAGCAGCTTTTATATTTTCTGAAAATCTCAAGGCTGAATTGGTTAAACTAGTTGTTGTGAGAACGGAAACTATTATAATTCCCGTATAATTAGATTTTTTACCTGCCTAAATTAACATGCATTAACACAAATTTAAATTGATGATGTTTTCTTTTAATTTCTAATCTATTCTTCTTTATTTAAATTTGAATCTAGTTATATTTCACTCATTTAAAATTTTCTTCACTCAGTCTATAAATCAAGAATCTAAATAAATAAAAAAAAAAAACAATTTTAACAGTCAATAGCTTCACACATCCAAATCGCGTTTACATAAAGTAAAATAATTTTATTTTTATTGTTTTTGTCACATTTTCGACAGTTAAGTATAACATGATTCGAATCCAAGTCTTAATGTAGGTTATGAACCCCAACCAGTATTCACTGTCGAAATAGTAATCGAACCTTTAAATTGAAGACCAGAAATCCAGCGAGCCAGTTCAGCTCTAAATGGGCAGTAAAATTTTGCTTACGTTATTTATGATCCGAATTGGATGTTTCAAGCTAAGTTTCAGTCAAAAAATGTTGAATATATTTTATACAAAGACAGCAGTAGTAGCAAATGGCTATTTGAGCAAAGTCGTATAATAATGCTACGGGAAGGCAGTATAAACTTTCGTATGCAATTTTTTTCTGAAATTTTATATTCTAGTTTCTTTTATTTTAAAATTTATTTATTTGATTTGTCCCTAAGCCTTCATCATTTTCCTGTATTGTCGGTGTACTAATATTAGAATAGACTACCAAATTAATATTTTCTTAATAATTATTTCTCTTAATAATTTTCTGATGATTTCGTTGATTTCAAGATTTTTATCTTATTTTACTACTTTCCTCTACTAGTTTTTTAAATTCATCGTCATACTCATTATTTCAAATTCTATCGCTCTATATGACTTCGATTTCTTTCGTAAAAATCAGATTTGATACGTTTGAGCCTGAAAATGAAACAATGCAAATGTAACTAAAAATGAAACAAGTTTGATTTGTCATTTTGTTATTTCATAGTCCTATTTTGCACATGAATATATTTTTTCATCAGAATAAACATTTAAAAGGGATTCCAGACCATTATAAACATCCAAAGCCAATCGGGAGTCGATTGCTTGTCGGTCAACGGTCATTTTTAAACGAGATTGGGTTCTACAGTTTATAGTTTATTTCGAACCACTACAAACATACAATCTCATGGGGGAATTTGAACCCACGAACTGTAGAATTTAAAACCAGAAGAGAATCAAATTTTACAAACTGCTGAACCGAAGCTCTTACCATTCGGTTAACATTTTGTCAAAACAATGAAGGATGTTACGCCAGCATGAACTACAGAAACAGGAACTTTACCATTTTTTAAAAGCTCATAAATTGTAACAACTAAGTCATTTTTAACAAGATTGCAGTAAAAAAAATCTCATTAATCATATTTAACACATTAAAAATATAAAATGGTATCTCAAAAATTTTCAATTTTTTGAAAAAAACATTTTTGTTCGTTATTCTAAAAAAAAAGTTTGTCTTAATCTATATAATCACGCAGTTTTAAAATTTATTGATATTAGGGATTGCAATAAGGGTATTCGAACCCTTTGAACAAATTTTGTAACACCGGTATTTATAAGTTTAAACATAATTTTTTCGGTATTTACTATTTTTTTAATTATATCTATTATGTTTTCAAGGATCATCAACATAGCAAAACAGTTTAAATTTTTGTTTATGTTTCTCTAACGGGCGAAATTAGATTGCAAATAAAAAGTCGCATCGTAGAGTCTAGAGAATTAATATATGTGAATCAACCAAGGAGGATGGCAAAAACTGTCCTATTACAGATCAGAACATTACTACACACGAGCAGGATTCGTAGTCTGATATTCGTATCTGGGAAAAAAAGTTGTAGTTGTGTAGAAAGTGCGTAATTTTCGAAATGCTTAATTTTGGAATAATTTTGATGATTTTTAAATTGATGAATGTTATTCACATTGCATTTGCATATCATACTTTAATAAACCTGAAAAACATTTTGACCCTATATACTTATACTTAATAAGCACATAATATTGAATAAGAATAACTTTAAAGAACATAAAAATTCTGTTGGTAATATTTTGGTTTGGTTTCATTGCTTATGATGGAAAAAATATGATGGGCAATGTAAAAAATGTTCAAGTGTTATTAAAATGAATGGAGAAAGTACAAGCGAACTCCATACACATTTAAAAACGAAACATGATACGAATTTGTTAAAGAGGAAAAGATCAAATTGCGATGAAGATACAAAATTAAGCAGAGTTTCTAATCAAAAGCCATCAGGGATATGAGATTTAAAAAAAAAAACTATAGTTAAAATTATAGCATTAGATGTTTTGCCATTTCGAATGTTTTGTAGCTCTACCGAATCAACAAAAATCACTATCCACCAGAGGTTTAAAAAATCTACCAACATCAATTAACATTATAAGAACTATTATAATATACAGAAACGGTGTTTGCAATTCTTTGAAGCAAAAGTTAATACAATAAAAGTAAACTGTGAAAAACTTAGTCTTCCATTGATGAATGGACAGGTATAAGAAATATAGAAGGTATTTAAATAGTCATTCGTAAAAAAATTTGAAGCATAAAACTCATGTCTCAGGAGGTATAGCAGCCGAAAAATGTGAAGTGCTGATTGGTACAAATCAGCAATTATGATATGCTCATGGAATTCATTTAGGAGTAATGGATGCATTATACCGAAAAAATAAAGAAAAATGGATGCAAAAAGATAATAGATGGAAATACCAAAAGAAAAACTGAAATACAATTGATACAGATACTTCTGATTCCGACTTTGAAGGGAGTGAAAGTAAGTGATTCTGATAATGAAGATAATGACACTGCAATTATAGAAGGTATTACTAATGAGGATAAAATGTTAACTCGTACAGAATTGCTTCCGATAATTAATAATGTTCAAAAAATTGTTAAATTGTTTCCTTACGAAAAAAACCTTATTACAAAAATATATACTAACTGAAAATAAAACAGAACACATATTATTATTAGATTCTAGAATTCTGTTATAGTTTGCTCTTAATAATAGAATGATTTTTTAAACTGAAAAATCCACTCCAAAAAGCAATAATCGACTTAAATCTGCGAATTAGTTTTTTCGATAGTGAATGACTTAATATCCTGGACGATATCAACTCCACTTCCAATAAAACTGGCTGTAATGGCATTACGTCGCAGAGAATCTAATTTATTAAAAGCTAAAGCAACAATAAATTATGTGTTGCAGCCAATGAAAGGTCAGTGTGTGTCACTATCTGAAAAAATATATATTACATTAAAAAATCGCTCAGAAGAAAGGCATACCGAAACAGAAAATGTCTTACGGTATTTAAATAACTGTAATGATTTTAAAAATGAAAAAGAAGATATTAACCAAATCAAATTTGATCAAGTTTATAGTAAACTTTCTTAATGTTTTATCCACATTCAGAAGAATTCGGTACATTTATCGAAGATAGCACTAATATCGATAGTGAAAAAGAATAGTCTTTTGAACAAAAATTAGAATTAACAATAACTAAAAAAATGTAACAAACTGAAATACAATACAGAAATCAGTTACATCCAAAACCACATCTAACAAGAAAGCTATTTATCTGAAGATGAGGGATTTAAAGGTAAATACTAGGAAATATTATATTCACCAACTACCGTAGATGCTGAAAGAGCGTTTTCCCAATTGGTAACTTTTACATAAAATTACATTCAAGGCTTAATGACAACACAATTGATGCATTATGTTTCTAAAGATCGCTTTTCAAAAATTTGTAGTAGTATCACAGACTGAATTGTGGTGTTTACCCGTTTTTAAATTTAAATACATAAGATATTTCGTTACTTTTTTGATTCTTTGTATACAGTTATAGTTTAAAAGTTATCAATGATTTTTTGTGATATTTACTTTAATAAAACTGGCAAATAAAACAAATACCTGTTTTCTTTCTTTAAAATTTCTACTACCAGTATTAAAACCTGTATTCTGGTATTAAGATCTAAAAAAATACTATATACAGATATTGAACTTTTGGTCCGATGTTGCAATCCCTAATTGAAACAAAACATGTTACTAAAAAAAGGTAACAAATCAAGTTTTTCAATCATTGTATGTTTTTTTTAACTCTCGTTAAGCAGTTTTAAAATCTTAATGAAAAATAAAATTCTACTAACACAATTCTACTTAATATAAAATTATAAAAACAAATTCTTGTTATCTATTCATTCAACATAATTTATGAAAATCTTTAAATATAAAAAAATTGAAAATGTAAGGCATTTTTGTTTCGAGTACCTTCTTTTTGAAAATGGCATCTTTTCTGGAAGCTGGTTGGACTCCTTTTTTCTCTCTCAATAAAATAAAAATAGACTCGATTCCTGGACATGTTCGTAGAAGAATTTCAAGAATAACCTATATATAAATAAAATAAAAAATAATTAGAGAAATTATAAATTTCGCAAAATTCAACAAATTAATGGAAGCACTAAAGAATAAAAATTTTGCTAAAAATCGGTCATGATTATAAAGTGAATTTTCAAGTCTTAACATTAATTCTTCATTTTGAAAATTTATTTTAAAACTTGTAATTATTCCTTTATTGTATATTTAAATAATTCAAGATTTTAGTATTTCACAATCATCCATTTTTATATTAAGAAGCTTTTTTTTAAAGCTACAAACAACTAGTTTAACTAAATGCTAATGTTTGCAAAATTTTCAATTTCAGATAAGTAGTTAAGAAGTACTTTTTATATAATTGGTAGAATAAAGTTGATTCTGCTCATATAAATATTATAAGATAGAAATTATATAACAAGTCAACGTATATCTGCAAGGTGTTAACCAAAAGCTTGTTACCCCAATCAGCTTTCGTATACATTTTTGAAATGAACTAAGTGGCATGAATAAGTTTGAGCCATATAAATGCTACCTTGATACATTAAAAAAAATGTTCCGATAATTTTTATCAAAGATAATTATTATAAATTTTAGATGATGATCTACGAGATTAATGCCCAACTGAAACAATTTATAAATAAAATCACAATACTTTTAACAAGTTTACTTCAGGGATTTAAATTTTAGTCCTTTTATTTTTTCATGAATTTCTAAATAAACAATGATTACTAAAGCCAGGTATTCCTAAGAATAACTAATCATAAATTTGTAGAAATATAAAGAATATTTCAATATGCATATTCTATACATTTCTTTAACGTTTATTTTAGGCTTCAATGGTCTGGTTTTAACAACGGTCATTTTTTCACAAAAGGGCTAAATAAGACCGGAACCAATAGCTTAAAAGTGGATTCCGGATCACAAACATCCAAGCAAGATATGGGATTCAAACTCACGAACTTCTGATACGAAGGTCGGAGCTTTTAACCATTCATCTGCAAGCTCGCTTGGCTTTTAATTCTGAAAAAAGTCTAAAATCAGGTGTTCAGCTAATTTAACTTTGCCAATTAAGTAAAAATATCAGTATTTAAGAATTACGTTAGTGGGAATAGTTAAAATTTTTGTTTCATTACATTGTTTAGTTGCTATGGACGGTTGCCTTATAACAAAATTTTGAAAATCATCCCTCTAGAATTTTCCCTCGATAAGAAAAACAAAATAAGGCGGAAAAGATTTGAAAAAAAAAAAAAAAAAAAAATGACAGGATGACTGCCAAACAAATTAATTTTTTTGGTGTCTTTATCTTGGCATCTATAAAAGGACATGTGTAAAACCACTTTGAATTTATTAACCTCGAAGTTGGAAGATTTATAGATACCTTTTTTTGGGAAGGCCGGTTTTTTCAGCTGAAATTTAGACTCCCCACTCTTTTTTAAAGAGTTTTTTCTATAATAAACTTTATCAAAAAAAAAAACAAAAAAAAAAAAAAAAAAAAAATAAAAAATAAAAAAAAATATGCAAAACTTTCAAATGTCAACAAAAATGAAAATTTTTATGTGCATACTATATATTTTAATTCTTTTCATTCTATGAATCCAATGTAAATTTCGGAGAATGATAAACATTTTTATTGTTTCTTGAAAAAAAATTTGCTTAAAGCTTAATTTTTTGATTGTCAGTCTTATCACTCCAGTGATTTTACTGATTGCCAGATTACTCCAGTAACAAAAATTAGAGATTAAAAGTTTTAAAATATTTTTTTCCATGAGGCAAATTCAAACTGTTGAAATTGCACTTTCCCCTATTTCTAAGAATTAAATGCATTGAGATCTCGAGAAGGCTTTACACAAAGTGGATATAATTAAAGTTACCTTATTCAGACCATTGTAGATCCTGTTCTGATAATTTTGTTTTGATGAAACTTTGCATTGATCTATATAACATATATACAAAGTTAACAAAGATGAATATACTTTTATCGGAGAAAGAAAAACGTTCTGCATGTCTTTTCATCGTTATTCGTTAGAGCCATCCTAATTCCGTAAGGCCTTTATAGAAGAAAAAGCTTTACTGGTAAAACTTTTGTCAGAAAAATAGCTTAACTGTACAGCGGTAATTAATTTTTTTAAAATGGATTACAAATAACTTTCATAAAGAAAAATGGCTTGAAAAAAATTGTAATTTAAAGAGGTTTGAAATTTATGTGTACTGTCAAGAATAGTGTGGAAAGTTGTTCCGAATGAAATTATCGAAAATCGCTATGCTGTAATTGAAAAAATCTCCAATTCCCTCAATTCTTCAGCTAGAGGTAGATAAGTGCCACGTAAGTTGACGATTTCTTGGTCAACAGAAAAAAACATTCTGCAATATGGCTTAAGATTGCATCAATAAGATTCAAATAGTACGAATACTGCAACCCCAAGATCACCAAAACCACTAATTTTGCTTGCCGGGTTTTTGAGATAGTGGTTGCGGATGAAGTTTAGGCATGAAAATTTCTATAGTTAAATGAGGCTTTTTCTTTAGATGCAGCAAAGAATAATTAAAATAGTCGCATATAGAGGGATTCCGCTTCTAATGACTTACACTTACAACCACTACATTCTAGTTACGTAACTACATGGTGTGGATTTATTGCCGATTTTATGCTCGGATCGTTTTTCTTTGTAATTCAGTCCTCAAATTTTTAAAACGTGTCCGGCCTGGAGTTGACAGTTACACTGAATTCCATTGAGAGCAAGTTGTTCTTGATTTATAGAATGGCAAGGTTTCCTTGCTTCTTCAATGGCATCAACAGCATAGGGTGATACTTGATTTTTTTTTCAAGATTAATTTTCTGGTTACTATGGTTCACCAATTTTTAGTTTTGTTTTTAATACAAGATTTTTTTCAAAATCATCTATCCATTTTAGATTTTATATGCCTCTTCTTGTACCAGTTGGTCTGGCATTAAAGACATTTTGCGGTACTCTCCACATCCATTCTAACAATATAGCCAGCTAAGTTTATTTTTTGCAGCTTAATGAAATTAATGTCAGATACATTCAAGCAGCTATAAAGTTCTAAATTTGATCCTTTCAACCCCACATTGCTTTTCTTTATTCCTGCAAAAAATAAATCTTAAGACCTTCCTTCCAAAGATGCCCAATATATCTTCATGTGAATAAGTCAAGGTTCAGGTTTCATATGCATATGTTAAAATAGGTATTTAATGAGTTATATATAGTAGAAACTTAGTTTTTTTTTTTATTACGTATAAATTCATGTATTTTCATATTCCATTAAGGCATCATCTAGCTGCAATGTCATTTTTATATTTCTGTTGTAATGTCATTCCCATTGACTTCAGAACCCCAATAAAATAGTCGAAGACTTCAAAGTCTCCAATTTCCAAATAAGTATTTTTGAAGTTTGTTTTAATGTAAGACATATTTAGTTTCAATTTTTAAGCCCATCTTAAGATCCTCTTCTCTAGAAATAAATGCCTCTGTTAATGCTGCAAATGTTCTAGCAGTAATATCTAAGTCGTCGGGAAAATCTGTCAATTGTATTATTTGTAGAAAATATTTCCTGTTGTATTGATGATTGAATAAACTTTCCCATCATTAGACTGAATAGAAGAAATTTCAAAGCAGCCTCTTGTTGAAATGGCGATATTTGTAGATCACTATTTTCACAGAATATTCTGCAACTCTCCCCATTAACCCAAATCAAATTATGGGGAGGATTCTAATATGGATTTTAATAATTTCTGGATAGTCTATTCGTCTACTCTACTCAAGACCTTGCAACATCGTGTTGTGAGGACTCTAAGGAGATTGCATTTAATTACTTGGGACTATCTGAGCTCAAATACAGAATTACACGCCCTGTTGCTGAAATTACTTGAGTTTATTTGAGCTACAATTGAACACGAATATTATTAAATTAGCGGGAATTTTCTCCCTTATCATCTATATAACATGTATAAGAAGTTTTATAAGAATATGATAAATGTGACAGCTATTGCGGATTCCTATAAATTTATTATTATAATTATATTAAGTATACATTCTTGAAACTAAGATCTGAGTAGAGCCACCGTAACTAACTGTGCATTAGAATATAAAATTCGAAAAAGAAAAACAAACTGAATCTGAGAATTATTATACCCTATCTCTATAAAAAAAATCCTTATTGTTTTTGTCCACCGTGTTTTCCCAATATACTGCCAATTGGAAATGCATTAGAAAACGGATGATAGGAATACATATTTCAATACTTAATAATTTCGTAAATGAAGAAAATTTTCAAGCATCGCATTTCATTGCTTTATCTGATCCATACGAGAATCCTTATTTCATGGAGAAATGGCGTTTTGCACAAAGAGAAGTTACAAGTAAATATTCTTAATTATAAATATGGTTATTTTTTAAATTTTAAGTTTTTTTTAAGTCTAGGTACATATTTCCACTGGAAGCCATGACTTGCTAGTTGGATTGTACGAAAGTTCCCATACCAAAAATCCTTGAGTTAGACAATAAAATTTTTAAGCAAAATAATAGCAGAAAATTGGTCAAAATTTCTGATTTCTTGGATTTGGATACATTAGATAAAATCGATTGGTTTGTTTATAGCTCAGTGGCATTTTTTGCAGAGAATGGTTAATTAGACTGTGACCTATAGTTTAAAGTTAAAAGCCCAGTTGAGGGATTTTGAGTCTATGAACAAGATAATCTGTTAACCATAGCCTGGTGACAAGATCATGCATTTCGGAGGGAAGTCTTGGTTTCGATTCCATCTACTGTGAAATGGGAGATAGTTGTGTTTCTGCTTTTTGTTTGTATGAATGCTTGAATGGATGTTGAGAATTCGTTTAGGTGTTTCTTCTTGCAATACGGGACTATAATCCCATTATGAAAAACCCATCGAAAAAATCAATCATGGAGGATGGATGGTAAAAAGCCCAAAATCCCTCATCTGTTCTGCCATCTTCCAAAGTGCCAAAAGTAAAATCGACTATTAAAGACTCAGAAATATAGTTCTGGCAGAACTCTATTGATATTATATATCAAGGAGAACACATTTTTTTTCTCTCTAAGCCACAATTCTAAATCAGAGAACGGAATGATGCATAATGCAAGATTCACGCAATCTGCAGCTAGATATTGTGTGACTTCATAAAGTGTTAAGGGGAAAATTAAATTCAGAATATTGCCATTCATCACGTACATTTCCAGTGTTCATCTCATTAGAAATCCTTCTAGAACTTTTTTCCATACTGATTTTACTAATGAATAATTTGGATTTTTGTAGTAAAACTTAGGATTGTTAACCGTGGAGGCTTATGAGAAAATTTCTGAAAGTGAAACAGTCATAAAGTACTCTTTATAACATAGTGTACTGCATTTCAGTATTCTATAAAACAGACTTTTAAACCAGACTAAACTGCTTATAATAAACAATTTAGTCCTAGTTTCATATTATATACAGTGTTACATTATGTTGTGGGTCACATATTGTCAAGTTAATAAACATAAAATAACAACTATAAGACATAATAAATTTGCTTGTAACTGCTGAAGTTATATAACGGCTAAAAAAATTTTACATCTGTAAATATTCAAAATCAAGAGATGTACACAAATAATTATGAACATAACGGGCTTAGAGTAAAAGAAAGCCAAGTAATAGACATCTTATTGAAAATCCTAAACTAATAATAAATTACAAAGTTACGTGCTGATCATTTTGCTGAACAATAGATCTTTCTCGGGTAGTTTCTTGATGTTATAAACATGATTCATAGTGATATGCGAGCAATACATTTTAGTGAGATTTGGTCACTTCATGGTCACATTTTTCACATTAAGACTAATATAGGGTGAATTGTTCTGTGCAATCCTTTTCGTCTGTCAGTTTCACTTAAGCTGTACCTTTCTCTATTGGTTGTTAAATAATCCTTCATATCAGTAATACAGTGCATCATTTTGTCTCCGAAGTATAATCTTCGTAAGCTTACAAATTTCTTTTGCAAAACTCAAATTTATTCTTGGCTTATTCTTGTATTATAATAATTATACAGAAGTTTCTCAAGCTTAAATGTACAATATATATATAATTCCATTATTAAAAATGTTTGTTTAATGACACTTGCTGGTGGCACAGCCGGAAACCATAATGTTAACCTGCGATAAAATGCTAAGTTAGCATGTTCTATCAAGTTGTACATAAAATTACAAGCCCTTTGGAAATTTCTTTCATAATGCTGTATTTTAATAGTCATTTGTATTTGATAAATTTTTTCCGAACTCCACAAAGCCTCTCTAAAAATCCTTAAAATAATTTCTTCAAACATTAAAAAAGATTTAAATCCAGAGAAATTAATATGAAAGATAGCAGTGATTATCCATAATCCTATAGTATAGATTTTCTTTATTAAATATAGCAATATTTATAGCTTCATTTGCCATTAACCAAAACTGGCTTGATCTTACTTGGTCAAATTGCCTAAGGGTTATTTGCAGTTAATATCTATCTTCATGGTAAATATACGTACAAAGAACTCATATTGGAATCAAAACACATGAAAAACAAACCACTTCATATACCTATAACTAAAATAAGAATCGAAACAATAAGAAATTGAACTCTGGAGGCTATTTATCTGAGAAAATAATAAAAATGTGGTTCTTTTATTCACTTTTAGTCATTCTATGCGTTCCTTTTATAAAGAACGAATTAAATGTTTAAAAAAAAATTGTATATAAAATGTATCATTTTGAAGAATTATTTTTTATATAAAGTATATTCTTTTCTATTATATGGATTATATATATAAAGTATATTTGTAGCGGTTTAGCTTTTAGTAGATTAAAAAGTTTTACAGTTAACAAATTTAGAATTTTTGTTTATTAAATATTTTTTCCCTTTATAGACTATTTAAAGTTACGAGAAAAGCTTGAAATATTTAATAATTTAAAATTAGTTACAACAAATTTCAAACTTAATAGAAAAATTAAATAAATCGAAAATTCATCAAAATAAGATTAGATTCAACAGCTAAAAGATCACAGTCAAGTATGTACAAACAAGTATTTCTGAATCTAATTAATTTTTTGTGTGCATTTTTCTATTAAATGTATTATAGAATACTGAGAAATACATAAAAGTACATAATATGGCTGTAAATATGCAAATGGTTATAACAGCAGTTTGAAAATTAGATTAATGCAATTTTTTTTTTTTAGTTCAGATTTTTACGCGGCTCGTATCAAAGAAATACGTCATTAGCTACAACCAAGGTCAGATTGTAAAGGAGCAATAACATTTCCATTTCAGCCTTTTAATTAAATACATTTATAGATTTTAATGAAAGAATAGGTTTCCACTTTTTGAGCAATAAACTGATTAGAAAATACAATCTAGAAATATACATTGAAGACTAAAAAATCAAAACTTCATATTACCTAATTCAACTTGTTTGCTGTTTGTTATTTCACTCAAAAAAAATTTCAAAAAAAACAAGGAAATAAGTCACTCAAAGTGTTCATTTATTATTGACATGTGTAGATTTTATATCCTTGATCCCTCAGAAGCAATTACTATAAAGTAATATAAAAGGAAAAAATTTAATATTTTAATTGATGCACAGTGAGGAAACTACTCGTAATTGTGTTCAAGTAAACAAAAAATGGGGATACTATGTAAATTACTAGCATCTCTTTTTATAAATCATCTGCGTTTTGTGAACTAACCTTCGTTTTTTATAAATCATCTGTGCTTTGTAAGCTAACCTTCCTTTTAAATGTGTTTATTTAAAACGAAGAAAATATTACAATACACGAATATTTTAAATGATTTCTTTGATGCTTTACACTTCTTGCCTTTAAATGCTTATTAAAAGAGTTCATAGAATAAAGCTAATAAGAAAGACTTAAAATGTGCTTCCGAACTAATACATACAAGCATTCTCGCTCTAGGTGGGAATCGAACAGTTGTACTTTTGACTCTTGATAAACGTTGGATTTCCAGTAAAGTTAAAATAGGTGTGAAAATCTCTATGAATATTTTATTATGAAAATACGTGAAGTTTTGTAGCATTTTTAAATCCCATTCTCTAAGTATAAACACATAAGTTGATTTTATTTATTATCACTATAATTCGAATTTTAATTTCAAATTCCTTAAAATGTCTTAATCTTTAATAAATAAAGATTTCTGATAAATTTAAATCTAATCATTTTGTGCACACGTGTAAAAAATGAAAAGTCCATTCCAGAACATACTACACGTAATTAATCATGAGAGGAACTTTAGGTTAATGCTGTATACTTAATAGATTGAGCTAGATTATTGATTGGAAAAAAAATAAAGCAAAAATTGGAAGCCCTCTGCAACGGCAAATAGTTTGTAGTTAAGTCATCAATTTAAGATTAACATGTCACATTTTCTAGATTTTTTTTTATCCTATTCATAGATTGATATAAATATCACACTTTCAAGGTAGTTTATGTTTTTTCAGTTAATAAAAGAGAATACTTCACATTAATTTTCTTAAAAAGTTCTTTCAAATATGATACAAATATCAGATTGAATAGAAATAAAATTTGAGTTTATAGTCTGAAATTTTCTATAACCAGGTATAATCAAGCTTTTCTGTAATATTTTCAGAAGAAATCGCAAAATGAACCTTTATATTAATCCTCAGTTCTTCATGAACATATTACCCAACTTCTGGTTCTTTGACCACTGTATTTAGTTCACTTGTGATTACTCTCTTAATCAGTGATAGCTAACGGCAATTTGCTCGATTGTCGTCCCTTCGCAAGATCACCCAGTTGCAAATTTGGCGCATATATTACACACTTCACAAAAAGTAAATTCACAAGTTTGTAAAATAATTGCAGATATTTTGCTTACATGATCTATAGAGCAATTTTTACACAGTAAGGAATTTAATTAAACACTTAATGTAAGTAGTTACTATATTGAAACAAGTATAAAAAGTAACGTGTTATTTTGAACTGAACACATTATTTAAACTTTCAGCAGCACAAGTTATATATTTTAGCAATATTTCATAACTAATACTTCACAACTTAGAGATTCACCGATTTTTTTAATATTGATATTTATTATGTCTTTCTAAGGGAATTGTCCGAGTAAAATTAAGTTGCGAAACTATTTAGATTAGATACTATTTTTAAGCAAAAAATTCCCATTGGTTTGCGAATTACATAGAAAGTTCTTTTTTTCCTCATTTTAAGAGATTAACTAACAAGCGCAAATAAAACTGCAATTAAATATCGCTTGCACGCATCCCTTAAGATATATGGAAATAAAACATATCTTGTTTTATAAGTTCAACCGTTATATTTATTAATATAATTATTCCTTGAAAGCGAAAGAACACACAAATTTCTAGAAATGCATAAAATGTTTATATACATTGAATTGACAACTGTAGTCAAAATATTTATTTTCAACTTAATACTTCATGTCTTCAATTAAAACACACATTACCACATTTGTCATAGCTCAGAATCTTCTTCAAACTGTAAATCTTGGACGAGTTAGCTCTCCAAATATATCGTATAAACGCATAAAAAAATACAATTTTAATTTATTGTTGAGAATTTTTTGATTAAAATAAATTAATCTAAATATCTAGTTTTCTGTCTCTTTCTGTGTCCCCCCCCCACACAAGATATTATTTAAAAAATCTAATCAAAATTTAGAGAAATAACATCTAGCTTTCCCAAATTTTAAAAGTATTCATAAAAAGCTATTTTTATAGTTGCTTAAGGCATTTTTTATGGTGTTTATAAATTATTGCTATAAATAAAACTAATTATTCAGTTGAATAAAACTCGTTGAAAACTATTTGACGTCAGCAAATGATTAAGTATTTACTAGGTATTTTTCCCCGTTTGTTGACATTACCATTGAGAAATTCAGTTAGTCATTAGAACGTCACTACTTGTTACGATAACAAAAAGGATTTGCACCCTTGACCTCTCTTAGGAAATACATGTTCTAGAAGTTAATTTCGGAAGTATTTCCCAGTCAGAGAAAGTGAGAGGAAGAGCTTTCTCGAACCAGTTACTTTCCTCACAAACATGTGGGTTTCTCACGTGATGAAATTGGACCCGGGGGCTATGCTTCTGAAATTGTACATTTGTGTTCGCAATCAAAAGTTCAAATTTCCCAACTCTTGCATCACTTAAATATTTCTCTTGATTAAATTAGAAGGAATCGATAATATTATTCTTTGATTTTCTGTCAATTAAATTTATTTTAGAAAACATTTTGTGGATAGAAAATTTTAAATTACTTAAATTGATTCCATTAACTTATATTTTAGTTTATTGGCATAAAATAAATATTTTGGTCTAAAAAATCAAATACTTTCTGGGAGGAATTTCATGTATTCTTATTGATTGCTAAAAATTTCATTTATATATAAAGTACTTCATTAAACAGAACTATTTAACACTAATTCGATTAAAAACAAAGATATTTAAAAAGTAATGAAATCATGATAAATTCCATATTGTTTCAATATTTCAAATAAGAGTAACCATATATATATATATATATTACATAATCTCAACTACTTAAGAGATAGGATAGTTTACAAAATTCTTACAATTCTGTACATGATCTGATTTTATTAGTAATGTGCATTTAAAAAGTTTTAATGATCTGTGAATGAAAAAAAATTGATTTTTGTTTAGTGTCCCCCAATTTTCAGAAGTTATGTTTAGGTTCTATTTGTATAATGTCTTGTTTATAGCAATTACAGTGCATATTTAAAATTACTAAAGATAAAAATAATCAAAACATAAACTATAAAATTAAACCTATTTTTGTAGTACCTTCTTGTAAAATATTCACTGCAGATACTCCTTACTATTTTTTATAAATTCTATTTAGAGAATCGAATACTATCTCTGCTTTCTCACGATGGGTTTGTCATTTTAAGTAATTTTGCACATGAATGTTAATGCTATCGAGACCCATCAGTATTTCCTCAAAGAGCTAAAGAATTTAACTAACTTAAAAAAAGAAACATTCTTGTTTATTTGGTTTGTCACTTTAGATATTATTTTTGCACAAGAGAACTAATTAGATCAGGCCTTGTGATTTAAAGAATAGACCGTCAATCGTAACAGATACCTATCCTATACACAAAGTGGAAACTCATTTTTATCATGAATAACGGTGATAATTAATAACATTTATATTTTCAAAAAATTTCTCAATCGGTTTTAAAAAAATAAATGGCGAATTCAATAAAACGGAAATTAACAAAATATATTCATACTGTTTATAATGTGAAAAATGTGCGTTATTTGGAAAACAATTTTACAGTAGCTAACAAAAAATTTGGATTTTAATGTTGGGAAAATGAGTTGTACTTATTCATTTTATAGTCTAAGGAATCGGCATGAATCTGCCATCAAATCCATAAATAATTCTTGAAACTAAGAGACAATTTAAACTAAAACTTAATCAGTGAGATTCAATGCAAACTTAGGTTTATAAAACGAAAAAATATCATGAAACTAATGTATTTTCATCTTTCATATGGATGTTTATTTTATAGAATAATATCAAAAATAAATAATTTTTGACAAACTAATGTTTTAATTTCATAGCTTTTCACATTTCCATTCTTTATATTCCTTTTTTAGGAATGCTTATTTTAATAAAATTAATATTTTTTAATAAAATCCTAAAGTTCTTTTTTTACTCTATTTGCAAGTCAGTAAATTCAGGCTGTCAAGATTTTTCTAGAACAAAATTGAAAATAGCTTATGAAGAGAAAGTTTCCAAAGTCAGCATCATGAATTATATTAAATCTTTAATTATCTTAGAGCCATGTATATGTAAATTTACTTAGTATAATGATGGCTTCAGAGTTATAAATGAGGTATGTTGTTTATCTTTACTATGAGCTGTTTACTATGTGATTTGATTATAAATGTGTGTCTCTAATATTTTTAAGTTTCTAGCACCGATAAAGGGGAAGAGAACTTGAAAACTAGTTTTGCAACTTGTCATTCATATAATAAAGCATACGCAAATCAGGTAAGTATGCATCAACGCAAAAGATTTTTTTTTTTTTTTAATAAAATTATTTGCGTAATAACTAGTTTTTTCCCCCCCAATTCTTGAAATGATTCTAAGAGAAATTTCTAGATGCTAATTATAACGCATGTGGGGAGAAAAAACCTCTTACGAATTTCTAAGAACTTTAATGATTACCTTGTGGTTGTTTATTATGGTCAATGCTATCTACTTATTTTTTTAGAGTCCTTGATTCCCAAAACTCATCCACACCACAATACAAAATATTTTTACTTAATTTAAAAACATGCGAAATATTAAGCATCACATAAATATAGAGAGCCCTTACTTCCTGCAATTATCAACAATTATTATTCAATCTTTATTTTATTAAATTTTAAATATTTTTATTAGTTGTGCTCAGAAATCATTTGATAGCGACCAAATTAAAAAAAAAAATGAGAAGGAGAATCGAACTTATGTCCTGTTGAAAAGAAAGTCAAAGTACTAAGCTAACAGAAAGTTTGGTTTGGAGTTTAAAGATCATTTTTGTCATTTTTAAAAAATGAATTATTAGACCAGGACTTTTAAAATGAATTCCGAATCACTACAGTTATCCAAGTCCAATGTGGGATTCGAATTCACGAACTATTGCATCGAAAGCCTTAATAATGTAAATAAAACAACCTTAATGTCAATAAACTAATAAAATAAACTTTGAAATTTGATAAACTTAATTCTATTTAAATGTAGTTTAAAATTAATATTTAATGTATAAAAATCAAGATAGCATCTCTATAAAGTAGACGAAACATTAAAGACAAAAAAGTTTTTTCAGTTTCAAAATGGTTAAGATTGAAAGCATTTTAAAGTAAGCAAGGAAAAGTGTGAACCAAAAACGACAATGAACTTGAATCTAGTTGACGGTTGTCTTTCACCAATGATTCTACGTGAAGTTTCTTTTCGTAATTACTTTTCTTTCGTTAGATCAATGTCAAGGTAACTTAACAGTTCAGATTAACAACACTTACAGCTGTTGATTTGTTCTTTAAATGTTAAGCTGTTTTGAAAAAATATGAAATGAATTATTTTTAATTCGCTAAATAACAAATTTGTAAGAAACATTAATTTTGTCAAAGTAAAATAATTCAAAAATTCTAAGAATCATGTTGTAGGTTAAAAAAATACTACATTAAAATTGGTTATGTGTAACAATGTTGATCGAAAAACTTTTTTGAATTGCAATTTTGATTATTGTTCCAATTATGTATTTTATAAATTATTTACAACATTCAATAAATTCTAAAACTTTTCATTATGATGGTTCATTCAAGAAATTAAATTTTTTTGAAATCTTTTACTTCGATTTATGTAAACATCGCTACAAGTGACTGGGTGTATTTTATATAATTGGCAATAATCAATTTGAAATGTAAGGTAAACACTTCATTAAAAATAAAATTTTAAAAAAGAATAAGTAAAAACGAAAACTTTAGTTGATACAAATAAATTCCAAACAATATAAAATAAATTAATGCTCTGAGCTTTTAGTATTTTCAGATTCTTTGAGAAATTTTAGAAATGTTAAGTATAAAGGAATTCACTAAAAATCGATTTAACCTCCAGATTTTTATTTTTCATAAATAGTTTTTTTATTTCAATTGAAATAGAAACAAGATAAGAAATCATATTCACTGTTTTAAGAGTTTTATTCGTATTTTTTCCAAAATAAAATTTTGCACTTTACTTGCTACTTTTATCAATATAGTAGTCGTGTTATAGAATCACATGGGAATTAAGCGCAAAACTTTATTATTACTATTATTATTATTTTACTTATTAAATTACTTTTTACGCATTTATAAATGAACGAAAGAGTAAAAAAATCAAGGTTTTGCTTTATCGAATTATGAATCCTTCCTCTATAGAAATTAAATTTAATTAAAATGATGGCTGGGATTAAAATAATCTTGTGAAAATTTTCTGTTTTCTTTCCGAGTTTTCATCTTGAATAAACAGGATTTCAAAATTTTCAGTGCGTGTATAATTTATCAGGGATTTTTTTAAAACTTAAAAAATTTAAATAAATTACTTATTAAAGAATGGCATCAAATTTTCAAAAAATCCATTAATAAAAATGTATATAAATCAGAAGCGAAATAATTTATGATATTGAAAATATAAAATAAGTTTTAAAATATATAATAAAGATATATCCAAGTTCCCTTAATTTATTAATAGTAATTCTGTATTACATTATAAAGAGTAAGATTTATCTCTTGTAGCAGACTACTGAGAAACTCGTACATTCAGTTCACACCTAAGGCATTTATGAATTTCCAATTATCGGTACAATTACAATGAACTTACAAAAGAGGTTAACATCAAAATTTCCTGAAACTATGTTTAAATAGGTCTTGGAAAATACACTTTATAATCAGATATTTTCCCAAATTGATTCAATAAGATACAGGAGATAATTGAAATGTGAATATGTCTGTTCTTGAAAATTTATACAAGAGAGAAATATCTTACAAAACAGTTTACAAATTTAAGCGATACAGTGGCACACAAGATACATAAGATCACAACATTGTACAGTAATCAAAAGAAAAAAGCCAAATAAAATATTTGTGCATTAATCGTCAACCAATTTTCAATCACATTTTAAGAGACCAAATGTTATGTCTTTACATATACACAATTTTAATATTCAGAAGTTTTCGGACTTAAAATTTTCCTTGCAAACTTAGTTTCCTTTTTTTAAGTTTCTCTTTTTTATGATTTTTCAACATAAATCTACACTATCTAAAAGATAAAATACCTAATATAATATAATTTGATCTACTATAATATAATTTGATCACCAAATAAATATATTTTTAAAATTAATATTTAAAAAAAATATTTTTAAAATATTTATTTGGAGATCAAATTATAAAATATTTGCACATCTTTTTCTCATACAAAATTAAGCAAAAGTTTTGCAATGAAAAGTTGTGAAAAATATATTGGAATTATACACTTTAATTATTTTAACTAAAACCGTACATATTATCCTATAATTGTAATTTATATTAATGTATGGAATTTTCCTTCATTAAAATATTTCTTCACTTTTTAAAGTTTATAAAATATCTTTGAAGAGGCATAAAATAAATTATTAAATCTGTATAAATGATTAGCCTCTTTTGTGTAAACAATAATAATATAAACAAAGTTCCGAATTTGTTATTTATAATGAAGAAAACAAATTTTATTCATATGTTAAATAAGGATATATTTTATTTAATGAGAATTGTTGAGAACAAACATATATACCATCATTAGAAAGATAAGAATACATTAGAAATTTTATGAACGCCTAGTTTTAAAATTAAAATTGCTGAAATTATTATGACTCAAGAGTAAAATAAAAATAAAATAAATAAAAACGCACCACTCCGAGGTATCCAGCAGCTCCAGTTAACAAAATCGATTTTCCATCATAAAAATCTGACACTCGAGGAAGAGTTGAGCGCTTTACTACGTTCGAAGTCATCATTGGTTTGAAGGGAAAAACCGCCACCAGACACCTTTTATAGAAAATTCCCGCGTCGAGAAGACTGATAACTTAAAGAAACTTTCTCTGCATAACCTCCTGAAATGTTGCAACTTTTTCTTATCGCCGTTGGCGATACACAAGCAAGCCAACGTAGTTACACTTTGTACCCTCCCCATGCAAATAAATTTTAATATAGAATAATTGGTAGAAAAAATATTATTTTTAATTCGAAATTTAATTTTATTATTATTTCTTAAAAATTTTCATACGCAAATAATTTTTATGAAAGTTTTAAAATATTAATCAGGAATTTAAGCTGATTCATTTGAAAAATTTTATGAGTGTCAATATGAATAAAATGCTCTAAAATATTCAAATTTACTTGTTTTTTTATAAGTGAAATTAAAAGCAATACTATTAAAGTGTTTAAAAAAAGTTTTTTAAACTTGACTTTATAGTATTCACTGACTGTTATATTCATATAAATTTCCCAATTTTTAAATGTATATGAAATTCAGCCTTGAAATTCAAGAAAATTCAAACTAGAAAAACGACTTTTCTTTAGTTTTCTCTAACTTGAAATAAAACTGAGTAGTGGTTAGATTAGATAATGATCAGATAATTAAGACACACACACATTTGAATGAGACAATTTCGGTAATCTATTACTTTACATGTTTTTTTATTCCTGTGTGGAACATGTATTAATAATATGCAGTCAACATAAATCAAGCATCATGAAGAACATTTACTAAAAATTCTCTTTTGATTTATAAAAAGCCTTTACTGCTCCAAGGTAAGGAAATTATATTAAAGTTTTCTTTCCCCAAAATACCAAAAGTACGTACGTGTTATCAAGAGCTAAACTTTCTGTTTTGCAATCCACATTAATAATATTTATTTCAAAAAACGAGTATATTTTTAAATCATATCTAAAGATGAATTTCCGATTTTAGAAAATGTAATGTTTATAAAATGTTGTACGGTATAATGAAATTGCGAAGTTTAATTTATCACTATAACACACATTATCTTTACATAATAATCATCTTTATATTGGTAAATACTTTTCTCCTATCAATGCAATTGAATCAAAAGTCTAAATATATTTTAACTAAAATATTGTAACTTAAAAAAATATATACATTTACAGCTCGTTTCTGATAGGCAATGTTTAATGTTTGGGCTTCCCCCGAATTCTGTTGAGTTGAGAGGACTTAAATATTGTAAAAAACGTGGCAAAGTAACCTTTATAGATTTCATAAAGAAGTTTGTAGATGAAAATACCACCTCAAGTTTTGAGCATATAACTTGATCGAGTCTCAATATTATGAGCTGATGGAGTTCAGCATTATTAAGTGCGATTACTGACTTCAGTCATCAGAAGGTGGGCATCTGGAAACGTAAGCTAGTTCGGACAAGTTCAAATTAGAAGCTGATTCATTGAGATGTCATTAGATCTAATAGTCGATTATAAGAGTAGTTTATCATTATATAACAAGAAAAAACCTCAATTAAAAACATTTAATCAAACATTAAAGGGAAAAAAATTGATAAGACTAAAATAACTTAATTTTAATCATTTTTATGACAGTAAAAATTTCTTATATAGGTTAAAGTTTACATAGCTGTAATCTTAACAAACACCAAATAACGCTAACTAAATTATATCGGTTTTCAATAAAGCTCTTGTTTATCCTAAAGATTGATTCAGAACAATTGTACCAATCGTTAAAATATCTAATGACAAGTTGAAATGCCTTTGCCCAACCTCACCAAGCACTGATTAGTTTAAGATATGAATTCTATTTAAATAATTTTTGGGTAATTGGAGTATCTTACTATTAATGATCACTTAATAAACGATTTCTATAAACTGAACTTGATAAGATCATTCAAGCCTAATTTCAATATCATTGTCAGTATAGTAATATTTTTATTCCAAAAATTTAAAATATTATTAAGAATTCGATAACGAGTTTCAATGTTAATAAGAATGCCTTCCCATTTTTGTTTTATTTTAACAAAACTATTGTGACTTAACTTTATAAGAAATATAACTATATTTGAATTACAGTTTGGATTCTTTTTGTTTACTGTTGTTTTTGGTCATCTTTTGTATGGATTATCAAAAGCAAGCTGTACCTAAAGTCAGGAGGATTCTAGGAGGAAACATGCTTCTGAGCTGTATCTGTCGCTTACATATTAGGCAAATTAAAATTTTACAGTTGATATCACATTCCATTATGATACAAACAATTTTCTTGTTTAATGAAAGTCAGAAGGCAGCAAATACTAACATCGAAATGATACCATTTAATAGCATTTATGCTGTAATCCTGGAAATCTTTTCTGTAAAGTGACATGAAATACCCTTGCATGCTGTATTTAAATCGTGGTGATCAAATTTATGATATACTATGCAGCTCACCCGTTAAGGAAATTACACAGCATTGTAACGCTAATTGATTTAAAAGTTATTCAAAAAATTAGTCTGATAAAATGTTATTTACAATACAAACATTTTTTGTAGGATTCCAATACCCATCAGATTAAATTTATGTATAAAAATAGAAATAATGTAGCTGTTAATTTACTTAAAAGCTATTACTTTACATGAATCCAGAGCATCAAATTTAATACTTTGAAATTCATTTACGTTTACAGAAAACATTTCAATATAAGGAATAAAAGTGAAATAAGTTTGATTCATTTCATTCAAAATTCGTAAGATTTTTTATCTTTTTCATTCTTGATGTAAAATGTGCAACAAAACTAAGGTATTTTCAAAATAAATATAATTAAAACTTTGAAACTCATGAGTTGTATCAGCTTGTCAAATTTACTGCTCAAAATTAGTCATACTTTTTACAAAAATTAAGACTGAGTAGCCGGCGGGTGCCGTAAGTGATGACTTCATTAGTCATCACTTATGGGAATTACAGAACAGTATCTTTTGAATATGAATTACGGAACTCTCATGTTGTCGCAAAGTTTGATACCTAGAATGTCCTGATAGCACTGTTAGGAGGATTTGAGTTTAGTAAACAGGTAGAAATTCATATACACTGAACTAGATGGTCAAATGAGAGAGAATCTTTTCATTTTCAAACAAGAATAAGGCAATCAAAGGATTATTTACAATGTTTAAAGTTTCTTATAGTAAGTAGAATCATTATAACAGGTTTGAATTAAAAGCATTTGATTTTATAATGGTTATATCGCAAATTTTAACTTATAACCATTCACCATCCCTTGTTTGCGTCAGAAGCGATATAAATTTGTCTCAATAAATTTATCTCCATTGGTGACAGCAGATTTTGTCTGACAATATCCCCCTTGTTCGTGGACCCCCTAACAGGCACTTCAGTTAGGAAAAGGAATAGGTATAGGACATTATTACTTTTTATTACCTTTCAACTCATAGCAGTGACCAGTAGTGAACATTTTACTCACCAATAAATCAGGAAAATCCTACCCGGACATTTGATATCACAGATGTATGGAGCTCTTTTCACCAACAATGCTCAGTTGAGCTAAATTAAAATGTTGTCTAAAAATGCTTCATATAAATTGAAACCTTTCACAACCAGTACAGTGATCAGACTTATTGATAATTTAAAAAAAGTAGAAAACAATCTTTATATAAATCAATTATTTCACATTCATAGATGACATGAAACGCAACTGCATAAATTAATTTCAGGAATGTCTTCAATTCAAAGAAACTTTATATCACAATTCAAGCATGTACTGCATTTTGCTTTTGAATAAAAAGCAACTCAATATAATTTCACAACGATTCCCTTGGTTGCCTTTTCAGCAATAAATAAACTTTTTGTTACGTTGTTTATTTCACTGATTTTGTATAATTAAAATAAGCCTCAATTCGCAATAAAGCAAGAGCAAAAGTTTTTTTTAAAAGAATTTTGGAAGAATTTATGCAAATTTGTTTTAGATTTCTAGACTTTTGAATGACATCATTAGATTTACGTCGTGAATACTTCACTTGTTAAAATGAAGGTCTCATTATGATTAAATGCTGAAAAAAAGTGCAAAATGACGAAGTTTGGGTTTTTTTTTTTTTGTTGTAAACTTAAGAATGACGTCTTAAGAAGTATGTATAAAACTTTCATAATAGGCACATACGATGAATATTAAAATACATTTTACAACTTTCCTGCTTTATTCTTCGATGTATTTATGAAAACGTTTTAGCACACTGAACTTTTTGATGTAAAAATTTTCATATTAAAAGATATTTATGTTTTACATATACGATATTTTTGCTATCAAATAAAGTTTCCTAAAAGAATAATTTCTCTAATAAGACTCAACATGAATCTCAGTCAAAATTACATAAGCTATGACTAACGTTTTCAAGAATGTAATAATTTTAATTAGCAAAAATTGTAGTTCTAGCCATAATAATAATAGCGAAAAATTATAATTCTTTTAGAAGTTAATGAGGAAATGTTTTACAATATATATAATGTAGAATGCTAAAAAGATAAATTAAAGATATTATATTAAATTTTATCAAAATATAAAGAATGCATTAAAATACCAGAGAATTGCTTAACATATGACTAAATGAAATGCCTTTTCTCTAAAAATGAAAAATAATATATAAAGTGAGACAACATCTCTTCTAATTTTTCACGTCAAATTATAAGTCTCACGTTTAATAAATTAACTTAGGCTCTTGATACTCACAACATACCTCTAAACTAGCTTTACGACATTACACAATGTATGATTAAGTAAATAAACATTTAAGAAAGACAAAACATGTGCTTTCCAAGTATCTACAACGAACCGTAAGTCATGATTTATTAATGAGCTTATATGTGTCCTATCATTAAAATAAAATTTTAAAAAGACTTTTAAACTTTCAAATGTGTGTGAATAGAGCCAAGTAATTCATTCCATTAAAGATAAAACAATGAATATTATTAATTATTTTAATTCTTTTAATGATAAATATTAGTGAGTTAAATAATTCAATCAAAAATTAATTCAAAATGTGTTTTTGATTCTTTTAATAATTCTTTTCTATAAATAAATAATTTTTGCATCAATTTAGAGATTAGAACCCTTGAAAACAAATTTTTAAGTTTGTTTTGGCTGATAAATTCTTCGGTCAAAATCTCACACCAGTGCGGTTTGTTCTAGAAGATTTTGAAACAAGGAAGTCAGGCGTTCTGGAAAGAATTGATTTAACTTTTTCTAGAGTCCCTAAGGCAAGGTTGAGAAACTCTTTTGCAAACGAATACTTAGGACACAATGCACTCAAAACTGGCTAGATTATGTTTCTCAAGCACTTTTTTTCAAAATCATAAAATGTTGAGTGAAACGCTTTATTAAAAAGAAAAAAACTCTCACTCATATTTTGTTCATAACGGCTCATTACAATAACTAATAACAATATTTGAAAGTTCATAATAATATTTTAAAGAAATTTTTTTTTAATTATTTAAGGAAGTAATTGGACAAAATTACTATTTACCATTACAGTTACTATTACATTTACTATTATTTTTCATAAAATAAGCTTACAAAATGCAGTAAAGATTAATTATATTTTTTCCAGGAAATTAGAAAATTGACGTATTAATGAGATGGTATATAACTGAGAGATAATAAAGAACAAACTTTAATAATTATAAACTATGTTCGCTATAAAAAAAAACGGTCAAATTTGCTTAAAAGTAGCATATGTTTAATTTAAAATATTATTTGCATTGAAAATAGTTTTGAAAAAACCGTAAGAACTTGAGAGATATTAAAAACACTAACAGTTGCAATGCTATCTACATAATCGTGATGAACATAAATGATGTATTTCAGTCTAACGATATGTAACTAAAATATTGTGCCTTATTAATTAAGTATATTATGACTTATTAATTGGGAAGGAATATGGAAATATTAAAATAATTCAAAAATATAAAGGAGACGTAAATTATTGACATAAAAACGGTGTTCAACCGTATCCCCTATTTGTTTTTATTTTGCTCTTATGAAGGATATACATTAATGGGGATGTATTAAATAAGAATTTGAATAAATGTGAGTCATACAATAAATTAATATTTAGAATAATAGTAATAAGTGTAAATATACATTGTTATGTAATATGAACAAAGCATGAGCTACTGCCCTTTAAAATTGATACAGCATGAAATGCAACTAATAAAATGATATTAATTGGGCAAATGTATCATTCTTAAAATAATTGGCAAGATAGAATTTTTAAAATATTTGAGATCATAGATCTTGGAAAATCTGTACTCAGAACAACTGCATCAGGAAATAATAACGGTATTTGAATGCCAGGACATTGACTCGAAAAGAGATTGAATGAAATGTTAAAGTGTAGTTGCCTATGCAGCTTCAACGTGATGCCTATAAGTAAGTATAGCATGGCCTACGATACCAATGTATAGTAACTGGTGTAAGTGATGACGAAACGTTCGGTAACCATTGAACAGACGTGTTCTATTGGTGAGAAATCACAAAAACGTGCTGGGAGGTCAACAGCTGAACATTTTGTGTATCAAAGAAGGTGAGCAAAATACCGGAAGCATGTGATAGCGCATTATCCTGCTGAAACGTAGCATTTTACAGGTCTCTAATAAAAAGTGTATAGCCACTGGCCTTAATGCAACAGAAATTTTACAGTCACTGCTCAAAGAGTTGTTAATATGAACTTATGGTGACCGAGCTTGTATCTATAGCACCCAATATCATTCTAGGTGTTGTGAGCCAATATGACGATATTGAATGCACGCTAGCAATATACGTTTTCCACGATGTTACCAAACATGAATGTGGCATCATGATGGTGTAAAGAGAACCAGTATTGCCATGAAAACACAATTTGACGTTATTTCTATCTATTGATTCGTCATTGATCATATAATTGAACTGATATGAATTTGTGATACATCAATTATAGTTGAAATCGTGATCACCGAACCATGGTGCTACAAACATAGTCAAACAGTTCTTGCAAACACTTATTTTACAAACGGCTCATTTCTTGATTCAAAATTCGTGACATGACTGTACGATGAATTACATTCCTGCAGATAACCTATTTGTCTCCTAGGATGTTAGCGATAGCGGCCCACTTAGTTCGTGCACGGCATTCCGTATAAATATCATGAACTCTTCCCTTCCCTATTCTTCAGGATGGCATGCGATCTCAACCTATGTGATCACTAATGCTACGGCACCAATCGGCATTAGTTAAATTTTGCTCAAAGTTAGGAACACGGTAAGCATTTCTCCATCTTGCATCATCACAGAAAGGCAAAATTTCAAATTTTCCCTCATGGCAAAATTTCAATTTGTGTGTAAGAAATCTGTGTTGTACAATTTCTTCACTTGAACACATAGTAAATGTTACCACTGCCTATTTCATATGAATGATTTGAAAAGCTAATCATTTGCATATTGCAGTATCTACTCCTTGGTGTGTAAACTTCACGTGTACATCGTGTAACCTTTTTATATAACAATTTTAATACTTATCAGGGCGAAGAAGTTCTTTTCAGAAATATTTAAAAATAAAAATCCTTTAATTATTAAGAAACTGATAGATTATATAAATTTGGAATTGGCCTTTTCATTTTTCCTTTGCAGTATTTATAACAGTTACTCTGATGTTTCTTTCAGTACCAAGAATTGTGTCCCCAATACAACCAAGTAATAGTGTACTTTCAATAAATATTATTTGTCTTACATTTGTATTCTGCTTTCTTGTTTTATAAAAAGTAACTCTTGTTGTAGTTTTAATGACAAGTTTGTAACATAAAAAACAATAACTCTACATATGGAGTTTAATGAAGCATTCATTTAAAGAAAACAATGAAATTAAAAAGTCAATTCATAAGCAATAAAAAATAGTCTTGATAAATAGATACTATTAACACTTTGACTGCCATGGCTATCATATGTGATATCCAGTGATATTTCCGTTGAGACACTGGCTATCCGATATGATAGCCAGGGTGTTTCAACACTTCAGGCCATGGCTATCAAAGATGTCATCAGTTACATGAAAATCGTATTGGAGTTTGATTGTTGGGCTCCCTACGATGTGTTAGGTATACGAGGTTTGCGCATTGCGTGGTTGCTTTCGTGGTGTGCTTTGGCTATCATTTTTGTTAGCCAGGATGAAAATCTCCCCATGTGTTACAAAATGAGTCAAATTGAAAAATATTGTTTTTATATATAGTTTTATGTTGAAAAAAAATACAAATTACACAAAAAAAAGTTTGGCCCCGTGGTGAGCATTTGCAATTTTGGCTTGGCAGTCAAAGTGTTAAGAGAAACTTCTATTAATAATGATATTTGTGATATATTATGTATTTATAATAGATTTTTTCCTTATTAGTATCTTATTTCTTTTTGTGAGCTGATTTTTTTCATTTCATCATTTTTCCATTATTACTACAAAAAGATGTCATTACTTCCACCTCTTGCAGAACTGAAAAATGTGAAAATTTTTAATTACACATCTAGGTGTTTGAAAAAATACTAAATAATGTAATTCTGATGGCAAATCAAATTGTGGACTCAAATGATGAAAATTTTACGATAAATATCATAATCTATTTCATAATTAACAGAAAGAAACTAAATGACAGCAATAAAATTTTAGTATTAAAATTTTTCTATATTTTAGTAATAATATAAACTTACTGTACATTTTAAAGAATCAAGTAGTTCTTCGTTCTTTAAATAATAGAAACTTTATTTTACTATATATATAGAAATTATAAAGCTAAACATCTCACTTAATTATAAAGATATTGAATTCATTTATTATAAGGATATTTTCACTTTTAATCTATACATTTAATGATTTCTTGCCCAGAGAAGTGTTACATAGAATTTTAATTAAAAACAATTAATTTTACATATGAAATTAAGGTTACATCTAAGTTATTTTCATTGTATTATATATTATTCAGCGACAGCTTATCAATTTCAAAGTTGCTCCGTATTCTAACTATGCATTATTTATAACAGTTACTCTGATGTTTCTTTCAGTATTACGAATAGTGTCGCCAATTCAACCAAGTCATGGTGTACTTTTAATTAATATTATTTGTCTTAAATTTGTATTCTGCTTGTTTTATAAGAATTTATGCTAAATATCTATGAGAAACAATTACACATCTTCCTAATTAGAAAATTCAAACTATGACATTTTTTTTAGGTTTTATCTTAGCTGCTTTTACTTTTTGTGTATTTTCTTTAATGTTTCACTCCCTCTTTCCCTAAATGCGAATACTTTCAGTATTAATACTTCATTGTAACTGGGATTATAATAATGTTCTAGGTGTTACTTTTCTACGAGCCATTAACTAAAGACCAGCTGTAGTAATATCTAATTTTTAAAGAATTTGAATAGACATAGATGAAGAAAATAACGTTCTACTTTTCTGGATGTGGAATTAGTTCGTGTGTGTGTGATGCAAGTTTAAAGTAAGAATTAAATTAAAAGTATGTCACTTCCGAGATAGCCTTCAATTTTAATAGTTACATTATAATGAGATTCAAATAGTGTAATGCATACATGAGCATACTAAAGATGTTTAAATGTTTACACTTATATCGTTATCAAAATGATCTGGCAATTTGTCATAATTTTTTATACTTGATGGTAGACAGGAAATAGACCTCGAGTGTAAGTAAAAATTTTTTTGTATTCTCAAAATTACTTTGAATAGATTAATTACTTTAGGAAGATGTTGCAAAACCAGTTGTTTCATTTCATCTTTCAGAAATAAGAAACGTTTCATCATTAAAAATTTTACCCCCTAAAGTGTTTTCATTTCACTATTTATAGGTCTTTTGATTATAACAATCTCCATTTGCAGGATGGACTAGCTAAAAGGATCTCATTTGTTGAGGTAGGTCAAGAATATGTATTTTGAATTCTTTAGCAGAAATTCCTCTCTCAGATGCATGAAAAATTTGAAGATAGTTATATGTTATTCAAACAAATCTAAGAAACCTCTTAACCATTATATTATATTTATTAATCTGTAGAGTCTTAGGTATTGTTGCAGGTGTTTGTACCATATTGAAAACATTCTATCAGCCAATACACTTTTATTAACAATCTGTACAGACACACAAAGTATCCATAACGATATGAGCTAGAATTTCCCTTGAAATGCTTCAATTCATAATTTTAAATATTTTGATAAAATATCTGGTGCCTGGTTTGCGGTAGTATGTGTTTTCGAAAAGTTACAGTATTTCAGTTCATTATTAAAAACTAGATTTGCATCTTTAACTTTTATGGTTTTCCAAAAGACTCTAAGAGTCATTTGAAAAATCTGTTGATAAGAA